>LBNU01018347.1:16549-31225 GCA_014162995.1 Artemisia annua | reverse complement strand
TTAGTATTTAAGTGTATAAAGTGTATATACATGTATTTTAATATATGGCACAAATACCCATAATATAAATTAATATAAAAGTGTACTACATACCTAACCAGTCGCCCAAGAATAAACAATAATGGGTCCCATACGCCCAAGATATATGTACTATATAACAATAAAAAAAGACCAAACTTTTTCAGGAAAAAGACAAAATAAGGATTTTCGCCCAAGTTTGGTGGGCCTATTCGCCCAAAAAATGTGTATAGTACCATGTACCATGATGGTACATGGTGGGGACAACAATAGGGACAAGTGTCACAATGTTAACACTTCCGCCTAAAAATCTTGGGCTACTTCCGCCTCTAGGGCATATGAAGAAAAAAAAAATTGGGGCAATAGGATTTTCCCTTTTCCAAATTTAAGCTCGAAACGATATAGAATGTTCAAATAGTATCAGTTAAATTTGCAATAAACTTTATCTATTTTCTTAAACACAAATGTAACTAGTGTTTTACCCGGGCGCTGCTCGAGTAGACTACATTTACTGCTAGAATCGAGGTTTTTAGCTGTGAAACTCGATCTTTTAGTCATAACTAAAGTCATGGCTAAACGTGCACTAAACGACAAAATAAGCATTTTCGACGTTTGACTCTCGGAACCACTTTAAAACTTGGTCAACCTTTGACTATGAATTTCAACGCAAATATTTGGTCAAACAAATGTAATGAAACTTTTGACAATAAAGTTGTCGTTAAAGTGTAAAATCATTATTTTAGTTTGATAATTGAGATAGAAAATAATTAAAATATCTTAAAACCTTTAGCCACAAAAAATTAGTGGTTAAATGTATCAAATATTATAATTTATTGCTAAAAGTATCAAATATTATTTATTGTTAATTTTTTACAAGTAAAAATATAATATTTTTGGTGAAATTAAATTACCTCGATTTGGGTCGGAAATATTTTCCCGCTCAACCTTTAGCGATGACACGTCGTGGCTAAAGGTTTAAGGTAAAATAATATATTTTAATTAATATTTAAATGAAATATAATCAGTTACTATAAATATACCTTTAGTCAATTTTAAGATAAATGATTTATACATTCAATTTTTTAGTTAGGACATTCCAACCTATGCATTAAACAGTTGTACTCTGTATATGTTTTGTTTTAACTGGTTGTACATTGAAGTGTGCAAATCATCTCCCATTTTTAAAATATAAAACACATTTTTTGTATACGCAAAATTAAATTTATTTATTTGTAAAATTTTATTAATATTTTTCTCGGATTTGATCGTTGAAAAGTTAATAACAAGTTTAATTTGTAGTCGCCCATTTGTTATAAAATAATGTGAGTTGTTGTCATGTTAACGATAACTGGGAATATACGTACGATATACGTTCTACGGTATATGGAATGATATACGTACTACAGGATTATATATGTGATATTTCATAATATCTAATGGTGATTGAGTGGTGGCTGATAACCAGGATTATACCTGATGATCACGTAAGTCGGGTTAATGAAATCGTATGCGACAATCACTTTCTCAAGGAATAGTAATCGGAATTCAATAGGCAGTTGGTTAATAGGTTTAACTTTAGGGCCCGTTTGGTTTGTCAATAGGTTTGGATTCGGTTTAGGTTTGAAATGAAAGTATGAGAGAGAAAATGAATGATAGAATTGAAGTTGTTTGTTTTATATATATGAATAAAAGTTGATAGTGTAGTGTATGATTATTTTTATATTTAAATAAATAATAAATAATAAATAAGTTCACTTTTAAAGAGAAAACAATAGGAATAATATTATAAAATTAAAATTGTTGAATGTTCACACGAATGTCAAGAAAAAAGTACATTCACTGTCAGGAAAGTCATGACTCCACAATAGATTCGTAGATTCCAACTGCAAAAGGAATAAAATACTGTTTCGAAACCTATACACCCACTCCAAACAAATGATATTGGTTTGATTGTATTACTCAAATTCAAAAGTGGTGTAACAAACAGGACCTTAATAGTATCATTTGAACTTTACCATTTGTATTAGCAACTTTAATTTTAACGTGTTCATGTTTTGCGTGAGATTTATGTGGGCAGGCTGATATATAGTTCGAGCTACACAAATCAATATTAATAAACGGTAAAGAGATAGTTGCAAGGAAGCTTTAAAGACTAAATTGGTTCTTCTTATTCATCTTTCGAATAAGTACATGACATTTGAAAATTTACCAAATCTCAAATTCATAACAATGAAATGATGTCATGTTGGAAGTCTTAAGTGTGAGATTTGGTTTTTAACTATGTTACTCTGTTAGTATTTTTGTGTTTTGTTGTGGTGTACGTAGACCAGAAATTTGTACAAGACCTCTATGGTGCTTTTTAGATTAATGAACATGGTACATCATCAGGGGGTGCTTGGTTGAGGGGTATAAGGCTTAATCAATGGAAAAGGAAATGAAACATGCAGCTTGGTTGGCTCTAATGCAATGACCCATTACCCAATAATGAGTAATGAGTCATTACCCAATAAACTAGGAGGAATAATTTCCTTACCATTTCCTTAGCATTCCCTTTGTCTTTCCCTTTTCCATCCCCTATTTTGAACCAAGCACACCCGAGTTATTCTTTGATGTTGTAAACATATATTAAAGGTCACGGGAATAGGTTGGCGTCTTATTTCCGCAGTTGAGCGCGGACTTCATAATATTCGTTGCGAAACATCATATTTGTATATTGAAAATTAATTTTTTTGTCTTACTTCTTTTTTAATTTGAGCATATTTTGATGTTGAGACAACACTTTAAATCTCTAACTTTTGATCTACAGCATAAATTTATTTCAAATGAACTTCAAATTTAGCTAGTTTTGCTTGATAACATACACAAATGGTATTCTTTTTAAAGATTTTTTTTTTGTCTAATCCGCAATATCATGTCTGCAAAAGAAGAGATAGATGTTAAAGTTTTTGAAAAATAAAAAGTGATAACGAGACTTGAAAAGAAAAATGCAAAAGTGAAGTTGAAAAAAAGTCAATCACACTTATTATATTTAGAAGGTGTTTGGTATGGCATCTTGAATTGGGTTTGGAGTTGACAAGACACTAATATATGATTGGTTCCCTATTTGATTCAATGAATGATTCTTGGAATTAAAATTGATTCTTGGCTATCTTTCTTGGTTTCACATGATTTATAATTTTTGTGCGCCAATGTTCTTTTCTTTCTCTCTATATATGTGGGACAATGCGGGACCTTCGCATTATATATATCATAGATGCTTTATAGATATCATAGATAAAACAGTTTGCTAACAATAGTCTGTGTTGTTAAGAACTGATTTTCCAAATTTAAGCTCAAAACGATATAGAATGTTCAAATAGTATCAGCTAAATTTGCAATAAACTTTATCTATTTTCTTAAACACAAATGTAACTAGTGTTTTACCCGGGAGCTGCTCGAGTAGACTCATTTACTGCTAGAATCGGGGTTTTTAGATGTGAAACTCAATCTTTTAGTCATAACTAAAGTCATAGAAATTTAAGTGTCTTTAAAAAGTGTGGGTTGTTACAATTATAGCTTTCAATGCTTGTAATCTTTTATGACTTACAAGAAAAGAAGCATAATGTACACCACTTTAATGCATATAGTTTTCACACTTACAAGACAAGAAGCATAGTGTACATCACTTTAATGCCATATTAAAATAAATAAATAAATAAAACACCACATNTTTTTTTTTGAACGGCGGGTTAGTTGTTAGATGTTAGTTGTTGGCTCGAGTTAGTGTCGCATCCTCGGGCAGAGATACCAACCGCAAGCCTCTCCTTAGGGGATAACCCCACTCCTATTCCCGATTCGCCTGATATCATTAGAGCTTGTGGTTCCTAAGTGAGGACTTCCCGGTCGGTCACCCAAACCGGTACTACTCTCACTTGGGCTCGCTTAACTACTTAAGCCTTTACCACTAGACCACAAGCCCCATGATCCACATTAATGCTATTTAATGTAGCCAATTAATTAACTGGTCAATAAATACAATTAACACGGTTATTAAAACACTCATTACATAAGAAATACAAATTATCAAGCATATTGTACAACCAAATTAAATACAATTCCTATATTAAATGTCACTAATACAAATAATAAAGCACGTTATACAAATATTCAAGCCGAACGGACAACGGTCCAAATGGGCTTGAGCCCGAACGGGTGCGGGGCAAACGGGCTTGAGCCCGAACGGGCACAGGCTAAACGAAATTCTTGATATCCATAAATTTATTGTCAAAAATAACATAATAAAATAAAATACATGATTCACCGGAAAATTTAATTTCAGGGTACCTGCCGCTGCAACGCGCGGGTACCGCTTTTGAAAAAAAAAATAAAAAATAAAAAGAAAAGAAAAAACACTTGCTAAGTATTACCAAGTCAATACTCAATGGGAATTGATTGGCACACTCCCATTTGTTATTTGGACACTCAAATGTACAAACTGGTAAAACACCATCTAATAACTGTACAACCGCTGAATGCATAAATTAGAGTGTGCAAATAAGAAATTGGAGTGTGCAAATCATTAGCCATACTGAATAGTGCAAATAGTCAAACAATAAATACCAATCATGGCTCACTACAAAACTATAGGGAGAACAAGCGAAAATTGTTCCAACATTTATTTTTATCCAATAAGAAAGTGGTTTGACAAATTCTGTGCCAAGTTTGGTTCTGTCGCCATTTTTAATGTAAGCTGTCATGTTTTAATTCTGGCTCACCTTATTCATTAATCTTTTCCTTCACTGTAAGTAAAATGATTAATAATACCCTTTAATTTCTATTTTCTTGTAGCTATTTATCTATGTATTTGACTTTGTTAGTTATAGGTGAATTTTGGGTTTTTGTGGTTGAATTGAAGTTGTTTGTGAAGTTGGTTTTTGTTTATTTGGTGAAACTGAGTTATTAGTTGGGTTTATTTAGTGATTGGAGAATGGATCTCTTTTGGGTTTTTGTTATTCTGGCAATTGATTGTTAGAAATGTTTTGTAGCAGTATTGGAAACCTAGAAGTACTGAAATTTGGAATTTTTTTTGTGTTTAGTAGACGGTTTATGCAACCCGTAGTTCTTGTTTATTGATTTATGGAGGTAAATGTTTCGTTGCTGGTCTCTGGTAGATAGTTCGCGGTCTGCTCTTCTCCGTATGCAAGAACAAATAAAAATTGATTAAACTTGTATTGATGATCAAAGATTTGCAAGATTGGAAAATAGAAATTTATGGTAGATGATAAAAGCTGAAATTGGATGGTTAGGTTTTTCAGAAATGGAAATTGCGGTTTTGAGAATTAAAAAGAGGAAATCGGATGTATTAACCTGCTAATTTATAGTTGTAAAATATATAGAGTCTTGAGAAAATGGAGTTACCAACAATTTACAATTTCATAGATGTTGGTTAGGACAAATGGCACAAAAATGTAACCAGCTTTTTGCTTTGTGGTGTATCTATCTTCATTTTTTCCTATTGTATACACCATACTTTTTATTTCCGTCAATTGTATGTATATGTGATGATTTTACCCTTCTCATCTACAACAATCCTATTAACAAGTAAGGGCAAAATGGTCATAAGATACACACAACAATCCTATTAACAAGTAAGGGCGAAAAGTGACAAGTTAGTTACATTTTCGTACCCTTTGCCCATGTTGGTTATTAGTAGATAGTGTCCGCTAGCTTAATGTTAATAATTAGGACGTCAAGTTACCTTTGAACTAATTCACAGTTGAATGCCTCTGTCCAGCGCCTCATGTGAAAGCATATACTTGTTATATCAGCAGGGTTTCTATTGACATGACTTGTGAGCAAGTTTGAGTGTATATAACTTCATGATGCTTAATATTCAGTGCCCTGCTTGAGGTATATGATTGCAGGATTATGTCAAGTTGTCAACTATATTAAGTGGGCAAGGTTAATTACACCTTTCGCCATGTGATATTAGAATTATTTCTACTCCCCCCTTTATTTAGATGAGCATAAGGTCATTTCTTGTTTTATTTAGTTTAAACATGTGATTTACAGAGTGTATACAGGTTCTAGTTGATTGTTTCATTGTTTCTGATAGCGCTGGATTGATGTAAGGAAATTAGAACACAAATTGGTTACAGAGTGTATGGTGATTTATGCCAATTTTGTATTGAAAAAGACCATTTGCTTAACACTATTGGACTTTCTTTTCTTTTACTTTTTGTAATGGCTATGAAATCCTATAGTTTCTCCACACTCTTCTTCACCATTATTCTATTGTATCTATCAATCTCTGCCAGTTTGTTAGTAGAGGAAATCCGGAAATAAGTGCATTGTGTAAATGCGTACTTAGAAGATAGTTTAAACAGTAAATTGGACAAGTACCATTTAGCAGACAAACTGACAAAGCACTTTGGGATCGGAGTGGTGGTCATTATGATTTCTTCTAACTCGAGTATTCACTGAAGGTTTTAAGTACATTGTTATGATTTGTTAACCGTTCCTTAGAAGCATCTTTTTGTAAAGATTCTTAATTATGAAATTGGAGGGCATCAGAACGACACCACTTATTAAATCAAATGAGATATAATAAGTAAAAAAGAGAGCGATGACGAATTACTAAGATGAGGGTTGAGAGAACATTTAGCAAAAGTAATAGTTTACAATTGCATTGCTCTCTTATAAGTATCCAAAATGAACTTAATATCTTAAAGTTTTATGGTATCTTGTCTTCATATACTCGTATTGTTACTTAATCGTATCTTATCTGATTGTGCAGTTGGGATTTCTGTGTTTGACTGCGACATGTTTGACGGGACTTCAAAGTCCCAATATGTTGGTGGTCAGAGAGAGAAGTTTGTGAGGTAAACTTTATCCCCCTTAATGACAATTCATGGCCTTCAGGCCCTTTACAATAAGTGTTGAGTTTTATATGGCTTTGTTGCTTAGATAGTAGTAAATATATACTCTCTATGTGCCATGGTAATTGCAAGGATCAACTTAATTGACTGTTATTTCAGTTTCTGCTAGATAGTAGTAGAGCGAACTTCTATGTATCTTTTAGTTGTAACTGGTCCTCTGGTTTCCCATTGCACATACACTATTCTAAATAGTACATGTTATGACTTATCATTATTTTTACTATTTTAATTATTGAAATAATATATTTTTCCTCCTACTTAGTAATATGGGTTAGTTCTTATGCTGTATAACATTTGTGTTCTCATTTTAAGGTTGGATGAACTGGATTCTAGATCATCGTCACCTGCTTCTTCAGTTGCAATGAACAAATGTGGATTTGATGGATTAACTCGTACAAGACATGCACCTACTATCCCCACCAGATCTTTCAAAAATGGAATCAGAAAAGGATCAGAGGGACTTAAATCAATCGGTAGATCACTTGGATTTGGGGTTTCTCAAGCTGTATTCCCAGAAGATCTTAAAGTGTCAGAGAAAAAGATTTTAGACCCGCAAGATAAATTTCTTTTAATGTGGAATAAATTCTTTGTTGTTTCGTGCATTCTGGCTGTGTCTATAGATCCACTATTCTTCTATCTTCCAGTGTTTGATAAAAGCAAGACTTGCCTCGGTATTGACCGAAAGTTAGCCATTATCGCTACAACATTGAGGACTGTTGTTGATGCGTTCTATCTTATTCACATGGCTCTTGAATTTAGAACTGCTTACATTGCTCCATCTTCACGTGTATTTGGACGGGGTGAACTTGTAATTGATCCTGCACAAATAGCTAAGAGATACTTGAAGTGGTATTTCATAATCGACTTCCTTTCTATACTCCCCTTGCCACAGGTCAGAGAACTATTTCCCCTTGTAATCTTTAATTTATAGAATTCTACGGTTGTTTTAGGGCAAATTGCATAGAAAGGTAACCAAAAGGACGATGTGGCGGTAACATTAACCATGCTAGCTTTTTTCTGCATGGTGTCTGAAAACTTGTTAAATTAGAAAATCCCTTGAATGGAAATCTTCTGAAACTCTCAATTAATGGATTTAAGGTAATATCTCAGTTACCTGGCCAAAACAATGACGTGGCAGTTGCTGTGTCGATAACTTTAAACATGTTGATTTTTTTTTCTTGACAGCGGCTGAAAACCATTAACTTAAAAGGTTCACTCTTAAATGAAAATATTTTCAAAGTTTGAGTCTTCTTGTGTGCAAATAAAGTGTGTTATTAAAACAGAAATCTGACCAAGTACTGCTGTGTTTATGCAATCTGCACATTATTTTAAAACTCAACATGAATTGTCTCGCTTTAGCTTTGTCTGCCCAGCTATTATCCGTTAATATTGATCTCTGAGCACAGTTAGTAAGACTGTTAAGAGTAGGCTGGATGTACTGAAAGTTTGATTAGAGTTTAACATTATTCTTTGTGCAGATTGTTATCTGGAGATATCTGCAGAGATCTAAAGGTTCAGATGTATTGGCTACAAAAGAAGCCTTGCTTTTTATTGTGTTAATACAGTATGTTCCCAGATTTGCACGAATCGTGCCTTTGACTTCAGAACTGAAGAGGACCGCTGGTGTTCTTGCGGAAACTGCTTGGGCCGGGGCTGCATATTATTTGTTGCTGTACATGCTTGCCAGTCATGTAAGCTGCTACTTAATTAAATTATTGATGTTACAGTTATTAGAGGTAACAAGATGGATTGGGTCGAGTTGACGGCTAACCAAATAACACCTTTTTGTCCAGTTTTTTATTTTTTATTTTTAATTTTTTAATTTTTTAATTTTTTAATTTTTTAATTTTTATAAATGTTGAATAGTATCAATTATAATTACAAAAAAGCATTTAATTCTTTGAATAAAACAAATAAGGAGGTTGTCTACATTACAGTTGAACTTAGGGCGACTTTCAACTCATTACCCTTTCAGTGCATATAACCCATTCGCTAAAGTCTTTCATTTTGCCTGTGTGAGATAAAACATGATCCAAGTTGACCCAGTTATAAGTAAATGGGTTGAAATTGCCTCTTCTAATCGTGTCCTATTTACTAATTTACTTGAGCTATACTTATCTTAGTTATTTGCTATTACATCATCTATAGATAGTTGGGGCATTCTGGTATTTGCTGTCCGTGGAGCGCAATGATACCTGCTGGAAGAAAGCTTGTAGAAACAGTAATCATTCTGCAGATTTCTTGTATTGTGGAAATGAGTACATGTCGGGTTATAGTGACTGGATCAGTAACAGTACCGCAGTTTTAGACGAGGGTTGCTCTCCAGCTGGTGATAGTCCACCATTTGATTTTGGGATTTTCAACCAAGCTCTATCGTCAGGCATTGTTTTTTCTACAAAATTTGTTCAGAAGTACTGTTACTGCTTGTGGTGGGGGCTGCAGAATTTGAGGTAAATATAATTTCCATTTGTGAAGTCATTTCTGACTTTCTGTGCATATCATATAAAAGTTTCTTATTGATGAGATATACCAATCTAATTGATGATCAACAAGAGTGTTTTCCTATAATTAAACAAATAATCGTTTTCTCAGGGGTGGGGAAATGACGAGTCGAGCTTGTAATTTCTGTTACGGGTTAAACCAGTTGGGTCGGGTAGAATTGACCCCAACAGTTTTTGTCCAATATTTTAACAAACATTAGTCATAACTGTTATGCAGAAACTTGTCTCTACTAGAATACAGCTTATGCTGTAATTTTAGAAAACTCTATTGACTTCTTATGTATGTATGTCTGACCTTAACTGAAACAGAGAAGCATCAGCTTCTGATATAATTTTTCTTTTTTCTATGACAGCACTTTAGGACAGGGACTTCAAACCAGCACATATCCTGGAGAGACAATATTTTCAATTGCTCTCGCCATATCTGGGCTCATTCTATTTGCTCTATTGATTGGCAACATGCAGGTTATCTACTTATGTCACTACTAATATTCCAATTACGCTCATTGTCCTCACTAACTTTCGTCTGCCTCCAAAAATGATACTTTTGCGTAAATTTTAAAAATAAAAATCTGTAAGTTGGTTTGACCACCATTCTCTGTTAGTACGCGTCCTTGAGTTATTGTTTCTTGAANTAAATGGGTTGAAATTGCCTCTTCTAATCGTGTCCTATTTACTAATTTACTTGAGCTATACTTATCTTAGTTATTTGCTATTACATCATCTATAGATAGTTGGGGCATTCTGGTATTTGCTGTCCGTGGAGCGCAATGATACCTGCTGGAAGAAAGCTTGTAGAAACAGTAATCATTCTGCAGATTTCTTGTATTGTGGAAATGAGTACATGTCGGGTTATAGTGACTGGATCAGTAACAGTACCGCAGTTTTAGACGAGGGTTGCTCTCCAGCTGGTGATAGTCCACCATTTGATTTTGGGATTTTCAACCAAGCTCTATCGTCAGGCATTGTTTTTTCTACAAAATTTGTTCAGAAGTACTGTTACTGCTTGTGGTGGGGGCTGCAGAATTTGAGGTAAATTTAATTTCCATTTGTGAAGTCATTTCTGACTTTCTGTGCATATCATATAAAAGTTTCTTATTGATGAGATATACCAATCTAATTGATGATCAACAAGAGTGTTTTCCTATAATTAAACGACTTCTTATGCATGTAATTTCTGTTACGGGTTAAACCAGTTGGGTCGGGTAGAATTGACCCTACCAGTTTTTGTCCAATATTTTAACAAACATTAGTCATAACTGTTATGCAGAAACTTGTCTCTACTAGAATACAGCTTATGCTGTAATTTTAGAAAACTCTATTGACTTCTTATGTATGTATGTCTGACCTTAACTGAAACAGAGAAGCATCAGCTTCTGATATAATTTTTCTTTTTTCTATGACAGCACTTTAGGACAGGGACTTCAAACCAGCACATATCCTGGAGAGACAATATTTTCAATTGCTCTCGCCATATCTGGGCTCATTCTATTTGCTCTATTGATTGGCAACATGCAGGTTATCTACTTATGTCACTACTAATATTCCAATTACGCTCATTGTCCTCACTAACTTTCGTCTGCCTCCAAAAATGATACTTTTGCGTAAATTTTAAAAATAAAAATCTGTAAGTTGGTTTGACCACCATTCTCTGTTAGTACGCGTCCTTGAGTTATTGTTTCTTGAAGCTAGCACTTTATGCATCAAAGACTAAACTTTGATGGTGGTTATGTATAACAGACATACCTTCAATCTCTTACAATCCGTCTTGAAGAGATGAGAGTTAAGAGGCGTGACTCAGAGCAGTGGATGCATCATCGGCTACTTCCAGAGGATCTTCAGGAGCGTGTTAGACGTTATGATCAGTACAAGTGGTTAGAAACTCGTGGTGTGGATGAGGAGAGTTTGGTTCAGACTCTACCAAAGGATCTTAGAAGGGACATAAAGCGCCATCTTTGTCTTGCTCTTGTCAAACGGGTAATTTCATTATTTCTTTTCTGGCTATTACTCAAGTTACTCATTTTCTTCTAGCGATTAAAGAAGCCTACTTGTTTTAAAAATCAAATTCTTAATGAGAACCACAACTGACTATTTGCTTATCAGAGTCGATAAATGAAATCAAATTGAATACGTTAAGTTTTTCAAAATTTGGAGAGAACCTTGTTAGTACATAGCTTAAAATTTTACTGGCTTGGTGTTCAAATGTTTTAATACCCTTTTGGCAACAAGATAGAACCTTATGTACCCTAATCAACTGTTTACTTTTTTTTAACGGTGTAATGGATGCATAGGCAATTTAGAAGTTATCAAAACAGGATATGTGATATATTCCTTGAGATCCATGAGTTGTAACTTTTACCAAGGAATCATTAAAACATATTTGTGAAATGGATTGCGCTCAACACACCTTTTCGATGTTGCATTACTAAGATATTTGTAGGTAGTTGATCATTGGTAAAGAGTCCAGACTAAAGACTCATAAAACCTTCTAGTCAAACATTTCATGATACCATGTTTTTGCCCTCCAGCCCATTTTCTAGGCCAATATAAGAAAGTGATTTGACCAGTTTGTGCATGTAAAGTATGATATTTTGTTGGTGCTGGTAAAGGAAATCTTTTTCCGAAGATGTCAGGTTTTGGCTGGAAAACAAGTAATTTTGCAAAATAAAAAAACTTTTAATACTAGAGCAGTCAAAGCTTATTAATTCAACAGTTCAGGAGCCAAATGAAATACATTCTGTATTAATAAAACGAGACAAGGTTCTGTAGTATTTCATCTCATAATATATGGCTTCATTTTCTATGTGCATTGTTGCAGGTTCCTCTATTTGAAAACATGGATGAGAGGTTGCTAGACGCTATTTGCGAACGGCTAAAACCTTGTTTGTACACAGATAGCAGCTACATCGTCCGTGAAGGAGACCCGGTTGACGAAATGCTTTTCATCATACGTGGTCGTCTCGAGAGTGTAACCACGGATGGTGGCAGAAGCGGTTTTTTCAACCGTAGTTTATTGAAAGAAGGAGACTTCTGTGGTGAAGAGCTTCTAACATGGGCACTCGACCCTAAATCCGGTGCTAATCTTCCATCATCCACAAGAACCGTTAAGGCATTGAGAGAAGTGGAAGCATTTGCTTTACCAGCGGATGAACTAAAATTTGTCGCCAGCCAGTTCAGGCGACTTCACAGTCGACAGGTGCAACACACTTTTAGGTTTTACTCACAGCAATGGCGGACATGGGCTGCATGTTTCATTCAGGCAGCCTGGCGGAGATATTCAAAAAGAAAGATATTGGAACAACGGCGGAAGGAGGAAGAAGAGGAGGCAGAGCTAGCAGCACGTAATAATGCAGCCAGCAGTGGTACCTCTTCTTACAGCCTTGGGGCAACCTTTTTGGCGTCGAAGTTTGCAGCTAACGCTCTTCGTGGGGTCCAAAGGAATCGGAACCTGAGAACTGCTAGGGAATTAGTGAAATTGCAAAAGCCTCCAGAGCCTGATTTCACTGCCGATGCTGATTAGTTCTTGTGATATATTGTTTGTATTTATAAAAAAAGCAAAACTTAGACCTTATATTACTGATTTTTTTATATGTGCATGGTGAGGGGATTGGAAGTTGTATCATAGTAGTAAGGTTTGCTGTAAAGATGATTGTAATTGTGATGATGGGAAAAATGTTTGTATGGTAGATACTTTTATGCAATTCTTTTAACAAATACTCGGTAACATTATAAACATGGTACAGTTTTTGTTGCCGGCCCGTTGATGTATCGGTTGTATGTATTTGGTTATTCTTCGCCGTTTCGATCATCGTTTTTATTGATCTTAGACATTTTATCTACTTGATATTTGAACAGGTGGTATGACTTGCAGATTGTAATGCTATAAATATGGGTGGAAATTGAGGACCAAAAACTTTTTGGGTAGGATATGTTATCTCCACAATCTGTTTGGACCAAAAATGAAAGTTCATGCTATAGCTAAAGATGTTGATGTATTGCATAAGGGAGGTGATTTGCACACTCCCATATTTGATTGGGACACTCCAAACAGTGCATTAAACAGTTGTACTGTAAATATAAACTGCTTTAATTGTTTGTACATTGAGTGTCCCAATCAATTTTTTGAGTGTGCCAATCAATTCCCATTGCATAAACAAGATCCAAAGACGTGGGTGTCACACCTTCGCTCTGTGTCACACCTTCGCTCTCCAAATACAACAAATATATATCTTTTTCAATACTTTATTTTTTTAATATAATCTATACTACTTATAATGGAGGAAAGACTCTCTCTCCAAAAAAATTCAGATGTACAAAAAGTGATGCATGGGTTACAACACTTTAAAGCAAGCAATTTTCATAATTAGAACAACCAAAACATTGTGTACAACAAAAACTAGCATGAATCAAAATTCAGACCACTTTCTTTAGAATTCAACATTAATAGCATTAAAAACACCCATACACCCAATATTACATTCATTTAAACACAATGTACAACCCTCATTCTACATTAATAGCATTAAAAACACTCATACACCCAATATTACAATCATTTAAACACAATGTACAACCCTCCATCTTAACCTAGACATGAACATGTGACCAAGACTCGACTCAATAAAACTCGACTCGATACACAAGGCTGTGAGCTCAAGCTCACGACATCCCTTGTTTTCGCGACTCAATAACAACGACAACAACAAAAAGAAAGAAAATGATACCAAACAATTATTTAGCTTCATATTTATTAGTTTTAATCTTTATTTAATCAAAAACTCTTCAAAATTCATGTACTTATCCCCCACCGTCGCTAGAACGACAAAAAGGGTGGTGAGTTTTCCTACCTTCGACCGCCGGTATCAACAAAACGAGAGAGAGATGGTTTTGGTGATGAACTCGAGCTGTGGTGGTGTTAATCGTGGTGTTGGGAGGTGTTTCTTGGCGCGTGATGTACGTCAAAATGATGGGGAGGTTGTAAGGAGTGTGGTGGTGGTGGCGGTGAGTTTAAGTGGCCAGCGGTGGTGTTTGTTTGGCCGGAAAAACGACTGGAGAAGAAGAAGAAATAGGGTGCGGCTGGTTTGAGAGAGAAAGGGTGTCAAACCCTAAGTGAGGGTATAATAAGGTTTATATAGGAAAGTGTTTTGGACCTTGTTTGAACCCTATTGCACCCTTAGGGACTAAGATTGTAAATATATGCTAGGGTGGGAAGTGTAGTTTACCAAATCTTTTAGTATTTC
>LBNU01018347.1:0-16368 GCA_014162995.1 Artemisia annua | reverse complement strand
TATCATATATGATATTACATATCATATATGATATATCATATCATATATGATATATAATATATGATATATCATATCATATATGATATGTAATATCATATATGATTTTCTCGGCCACGAAAAAAAACGTGAAAAAAACGAAAAAAAAAATTTTGTCGAAAATATATCAAAGTGCCTATCTATAGAAAGATAATTAAATGCTCGTCGTAACGGTATATTTTTTTTCGCTTAACGATTAACGGTTTGAAAGATATTAATATTTGAAAAAAAAAAGGATGAAAGTGGGTTTTTTAAATTGTTGGGATTAATCTCATCCATTAAATCAAATAAAGATGGAGGGAAGATGTATGGTGGAGATTAGTCCCTTAGTATGTAAAAAAAGTTTGGTCCTCAAATGATCTTATATCTACAACAAATATATATCTTTTTCAATACTTTATTTTTTTTAATATAATCTATATTACTTATAATGGAGGAAAGACTCTCTTTAAAAAAAATTCAGATGTACAAAAAGTGATGCATGAGTTACAACACTTTAAAGCAAGCAATTTTCATAATTACAACAACCAAAGCATTGTGTACAACAAAAACTAGCATGAATCGAAATTCAGACCACTTTCCTTAGAATTCTACATTAATAGCATTAAAAACACCCTTACACCCAATATTACAATCATTTAAACACAATGTACAACCCTCATTCTACATTAATAGCATTAAAAACACCCTTACACCCAATATTACAATCATTTAAACACAATGTACAACCCTCCATCTTAACCTAGACANGCTTGATGATGGGTTTCTTGATGATCTTTATAGATTTTATCTTGACTTATCAAGACCCGATATCTTCTTTTTTTTTATTGTTCTTTTTGATGATAGGGTTGTTGTGGTGGTTTGTTGTAGTTGACAGTTGCTGGTTAAAGCTGATATAGTTGTTGTTCGGTTTTTCTAGTTGTTGTTAGAGTTGAAACAGATTGTTGTAGACTTTGTTGTTGGTTGTTGTAGCTTAAATTTTCTTTAGACCAAGGTCAATGATGAAAACTGAGACAAATAATCCCTAAATTTAACACGGGGATCGTTACTGGAATCAGTAGGTAACTAAAGGGAATATTTGTGTAAACTCTCATTACACAAATAATCACATATTTAACTTAAAAACCATTGTTGTAATCGCATTTGACGGATAGGACTGTTGCTGCAATCACATTTAGCGACAAGGATGAACTTCGAAATATATTAAGGACTATCTTTAAAACGCAAGTTAACTGGAAGGACTAGTTTTGCCATTTTTGAAAACATATTGTAGATGAGCAATAACTTCCCCCACAAAGTATTAAAAAAGGAGCAATGCTAGACCCACTCACAAAATTCACACGAAAAATCCACTCACTGACGTGTCAGCGGGTGATTAGTGCATTTTCTGGTAGTTTCTCTCTTCTCTCTCTTATTAAACCAATCACCTGCTGATACGTCAGCGAGTGAATTTTTTGTGGATATTTTGTGAGTGAATTTAGCTAAAAATGTAATAAAATTGTCATTTTATATTGTTTTGTGTAGCTTCTTTTTTCAACATTTATATAACAAATCTTTTGAATTTTGAAATATTTGCTTAATTTGTGATCATCACAAGGTCATTTTATCCTTCGTTTGCTAATAGAAGGGTTAAAAAACAGAGAGGTAAAATGGGCACAAAACATAAATGTCAAAATTCAAAAGGTTTGTTATATAAAGGTAAAAAATAAGCTACAAATAACTATAATGACAACTTAGTTACATTTTTAGCTAATTAGGTCATCTTCAACCATGGTCTTCAAATCAACTTTTACTTTATATTTGAAGAATGGAGCAAAAAAACTCTTCTCCAACCATTCTCCATATTTGAAGAATTTTTGGAGCATTACTCAATATCTTTCATATCACTATTCATCCTCCAAATTTATAATAATGTATTACATACTTAAAGTAATGTGAACAAATTATATTATTGGACAAAAATAAATCACTTTAGTAGATAAAGCTTTTGAAGTAATTTTAGCAACTTGATTTAGTACCAGTCTCTTCTTATCATACACAAAGTTTTAGTAAATTCTACTAACTGCACTATTTGCCAATCAAATATCAATATATACTTTTTAAAATTATTTCTTATATACAGTACTTTTTAAACTATCATACTATATATAACACTTGCTAAGTATTACCAAGTCAATACTCAATAGTGCAAATAGTCAAACAATAAATACCAATCATGGCTCACTACAAAACTATAGGGAGAACAAGCGAAAATTGTTCCAACATTTATTTATCCAATAAGAAAGTGGTTTGACAAATTCTGTGCCAAGTTTGGTTCTGTCGCCATTTTTAATGTAAGCTGTCATGTTTTAATTCTGGCTCACCTTATTCATTAATCTTTTCCTTCACTGTAAGTAAATGATTAGTACTAATACCCTTTAATTTCTATTTTCTTGTAGTTATTTATCTATGTATTTGACTTTGTTAGTTAGGTGAATTTTGGGTTTTGGTGGTTGAATTATGCTGTTTGTGAAGTTGGTTTTTATTTATTTGGTGAAATTGAGTTATTAGAGATGAATTAGTTGGGTTTATTTAGTGATTGGAGAATGGATCTCTTTTGGGTTTTTGTTATTTTGGCAATTGATTGTTAGAAATGTTTTGTAGCAGTATTGGAAACCTAGAAGTACTGAAATTTGGAATTTTTTTTGTGTTTAGTAGACGGTTTATGCAACCCGTAGTTCTTGTTTATTGATTTATGGAGGTAATGGATTGGAATAAGAGAAATTTATGGTAGATGATAATAGCAGGAATTGGATGATTAGGTTTTGCAGAAATGGAAATTGTGGTTTTGAGAATTAAAAACAGGAAATCGGATGTATTAACATGCTAGTTTATAGTTGTAGGATATATAGAGTCTTGAGAAAATGGAGTTACCAACAATTTACAATTTCATAGATGTTGGTTAGGACAAATGGCACGAAAATGTAACCAGCTTGACACTTTTTGCTTTGTTGTGTATCTATCTTCATTTTTTCGTATTGTATACACCATACTTTTTATTTCTGTCAATTGTATGTATATTGTGACAATTTTACCCTTCTCATCTACTACAATCATATTAACAAGTAGGGGCAAAATGGTCATAAGATACACACAATAGACGAAATTCATATGTATGATGTATATAATAGGAAAAATTAAAGATGACTACACACAAAGCAAAAAGTGACAAGTTAGTTACATTTTCGTACCCTTTGCCCATGTTGGTTATTAGTAGATAGTGTCCGCTGGCTTAATGTTAATAATTAGGACATCAAGTTACATTTTAACTAATTCACAGTTGAATGCCTCTGTCCAACGCCTCATGTGAAAGCATACACTTGTTATATCAGCAGGGTTTCTATCGACATGACTTGTGAGCAAGTTTGAGTGTATATAACTTCATGATGCTTAATATTCAGTGCCCTGCTTGAGATATATGCATTGTAGGATTATGTCAAGTTGACAAGTTGTCAACTATATTAAGTGGGCAAGGTTAATTACACCTTTCGCCAGGTGATATTACAATTTTTTCTACTCTCTCCTCCATGTGATTTACAGAGTGTATACAGATTTTAGTTGATTGTTTCATTGTTTCTGATAGTGCTGGATTGATGTAAGGAAATTAGAACACAAATTGGTTACAGAGTGTATGGTGATTTATGCCAATTTTGTATTGAAAAAGACCATTCCGTAACACTATTGGACTTTCTTTTCTTTTACTTTTTGTAATGGCAATGAAATCCTATAGTTTCTCTACACTCTTCTTCACCATTATCCTATTGTATTTATCAATCTCTGCCAGTTTGTTAGTAGAGGAAATAAGTGCATTGCGTAAATGCGTACTTAGAAGATAGTTTAAACAGTAAATGGGACAAATACAGTACCATTTAGCAGACAAAATAAGAGTGGGGAGTGGTGGTCATCATGATTTCTTCTAACTTGAGTATTCACTGAAGGTTTTTAAGTACATTGTTATGAATTGTTAAACGTTCCTTGGAAGCATCTTTTTGTAAAGATTCTTAGTTATGAAATTGGAGGGCATCAGAACGACACCATTATTAAATCAAATGAGATGTAAGAAGTAAAAAAGAGAGCGTTGACGAAGTACTAAGACGAGGGTTGAGAGAACATTTAGCAAAAGTAATAGTTTACAATTGCGATGCTCTCTGATAAGTATTGAAAATGAACTTAATATCTTAAAGTTTTATGGTATCTTGCCTTCATATACTCTTATTGTTACTTAATCGTATCTTATCTGATTGTGCAGTTGGGATTTCTGTGTTACACTGCGACATGTTTGACGGGACTTCAAAGTCCCAATATGTTGGTGGCCAGAGAGAGAAGTTTGTGAGGTAAACTTTATCTCCCTTAATGACAATTCATGGCCTTTAGGCCCTTTACAATAAGTGTTGAGTTTTATATAGCTTTGTTGCTTAGATAGTAGTAAATATATACTCTCTATGTGCCATGGTAATTGCAAGGATCAACTTAATTGACTGTTATTTCAGTTTCTGCTTGATGTTAGTAGTAGAGCGAACTTCTATGTATCTTTTAGTTGTAACTGGTCCTTTGGTTTCCCATTGCACGTGTACTATTCTAAGTAGTACATTTTATGACTTATCATTATTTTTACTATTTTAATTATTGAACGAATAAATTTTTCCTCCTACTTAGTAATATGGGTTAGTTCTTATGCTGAATAACATTTGTGTTCTCATTTTAAGGTTGGATGAACTGGATTCTAGATCATCGTCACCTGCTTCTTCAGTTGCAATGAACAAATGTGGATTTGATGGATTAACTCGTACAAGACATGCACCTACTATCCCCACCAGATCTTTCAAAAATGGAATCAGAAAAGGATCAGAGGGACTTAAATCAATCGGTAGATCACTTGGATTTGGGGTTTCTCAAGCTGTATTCCCGGAAGATCTTAAAGTGTCAGAGAAAAAGATTTTAGACCCGCAAGATAAATTTCTTTTAATGTGGAATAAATTCTTTGTTGTTTCATGCATTCTGGCTGTGTCTATAGATCCACTATTCTTCTATCTTCCAGTGTTTGATAAAAGCAAGACTTGCCTCGGTATTGACCGAAAGTTAGCCATTATCGCTACAACATTGAGGACTGTTGTTGATGCGTTTTATCTTATTCACATGGCTCTTGAATTTAGAACTGCTTACATTGCTCCATCTTCACGTGTTTTTGGACGGGGTGAACTTGTAATTGATCCTGCACAAATAGCTAAGAGATACTTGAAGTGGTATTTCATAATCGACTTCCTTTCTATACTCCCCCTGCCACAGGTCAGAGAACTATTTCCCCTTGTAATCTTTAATTTATATAATTCTATGGTTGTTTTAGGGCAAATTGCATAGAAAGGTAACCAAAAGGATGATGTGGTGGTAACATTGACCATGCTAGCTTTTTTTCTGCATGGTGTCTGAAAACTTGTTAAATTAGAAAATCCCTCAAATGGAAATCTTCTGAAACTCTCAATTAATGGATTTAAGGTAATATCTCAGTTACCTGGCCAAAACAACGACGTGGCAGTTGATGTGTCGATAACTTTAAACATGTTGATTTTTTTTCGTGACAACGGCTGAAAACAATTAACTTAAAAGGTTTACTCTAAATGAAAATATTTTCAAAGTTTGAGTCTTTCTTGTGTGCAAATAAAGTGTGTTATCAAAACAGAAATCTGACCAAGTACTGCTGTGTTTATGCAATCTGCACATTATTTTAAAACTCAACAATCAACATGAATTGTCTCGCTTTAGCTTTGTCTGCCCAGCTATTATCCATCAATATTGATCTCTGAGCACAGTTAGCAAGACTGTAAGAGTAGGCTGGATGTACTGAAAGTTTTATTAGAGTTTAACATTATTCTTTGTGCAGATTATTATCTGGAGATATCTGCAGAGATCTAAAGGTTCAGATGTATTGGCTACAAAAGAAGCTTTGCTTTTTATTGTGTTAATACAGTATATTCCCAGATTTGCACGAATCGTGCCTTTGACTTCAGAACTGAAAAGGACCGCTGGTGTTCTTGCGGAAACTGCTTGGGCCGGGGCTGCATATTATTTGTTGCTGTACATGCTTGCCAGTCATGTAAGTTGCTAGTTAATTAATTCATTAATGTTACAGTTATTAGAGGTGGCAAGATGGATTGGGCAGTTAACAGACCAAAATAGGTTCAGGTTAAAACCAGCCAATCGAATCAAATTGGGCCGGGTTGACAGCTAACCCAATAACACCTTTTTGTCCAGTTTTTATTTTTATTTTTTTATAAATGTTGAATGTATCAATTATAATTACAAAAAACGCATTTAATTCTTTGAATAAGACGAATAAGGAGGTTGTCTACATTACAGTTGAACTTTGGGCGACTTTCAACTCATTACCCTTTCAGTGCATTCAACCCGTTCGCTAAATTTTTCATTTTGACCGCTTGAGATAAAACATGATCCATGTTGACCCAGTTATAAGTAATTGGGTTGTAATTGCCACTTCTAATCGTTTCTTATTTACTCATTTACTGGAGCTATACTTATCTTAGTTATTTTCTATTACATCATCTATAGATAGTTGGGGCATTCTGGTATTTGCTGTCCGTGGAGCGCAATGATACCTGCTGGAAGAAAGCTTGTAGAAACAGTAATCATTCTGCAGATTTCTTGTATTGTGGAAATGAGTACATGTCGGGTTATAGTAACTGGATCATTAACAGTACCAAAGTTTTAGATGAGGGTTGCTCTCCAGATGGTGATAGTCCACCATTTGATTTTGGGATTTTCAACCAAGCTCTATCGTCAGGCATTGTTTTTTCTACAAAATTTGTGCAGAAGTACTGTTACTGCTTGTGGTGGGGGCTGCAGAATTTGAGGTAAATATAATTTCCATTTGTGAAGTCATTTCTGACTTTCTGTGCATATCATATAAAAGTTTCTTATTGATGAGATATACCAATCTAATTGATGATCAACAAGAGTGTTTTTCTATAATTAAACAAATAATCGTTTTCTCAGGGGTGGGGAAATGACGAGTCGAGCTTGTAATTTCTGTTACGGGTTAAACCAGTTGGGTCGGGTAGAATTGACCCCAACAGTTTTTGTCCAATATTTTAACAAACATTAGTCATAACTGTTATGCAGTAACTTGTCTCTACTAGAATACAGTTTATGCTGTAATTTTAGAAAACTCTATTGACTTCTTATGTATGTATGTCTGACCTTAACTGAAACAGAGAAGAATCAGCTTCTGATATAATTTTTCTTTTTCCTATGACAGCACTTTAGGACAGGGACTTCAAACCAGCACATATCCTGGAGAGACAATATTTTCAATTGCTCTTGCCATATCTGGGCTCATTCTATTTGCTCTATTGATTGGCAACATGCAGGTTATCTACTTATGTCACTACTAATATTCCAATTACGCTCTTTGTCCTCACTAACTTTCGTCTGCCTCCAAAAATGATACTTTTGCGTAAATTTTAAAAATAAAAATTCGTAAGTTGGTTTGACCGCCATTCTCTGTTAGTGCGCGTCCTTGAGTTATTGTTTCTCGAAGCTAGCACTTTATGCATCAAAGACTTAACTTTGGATGGTGGTTATGTATAACAGACATACCTTCAATCTCTTACAATCCGTCTTGAAGAAATGAGAGTTAAGAGGCGTGACTCGGAGCAGTGGATGCATCATCGGCTACTTCCAGAGGATCTACAGGAGCGTGTTAGACGTTATGATCAGTACAAGTGGTTAGAAACTCGTGGTGTGGATGAGGAGAGTTTGGTTCAGACTCTACCTAAGGATCTTAGAAGGGACATAAAGCGCCATCTTTGTCTTGCTCTTGTCAAACGGGTAATTTCATTATTTCTTTTCTGGCTATTACTCAAGTAACTCATTTTCTTCTAGCAATTAAAGAAGCCTACTTGTTTTAAAAATCAAATTCTTAACGAGAACCACAACTGACTATTTGCTTATCAGAGTCGATAAATGAAATCAAATCGAATACGTAAAGTTTTTCAACATTTGGAGTAAATACTATAATTTAGAGAACCTTGTTAGTACATAGCTTAGAATTTTACTGGCTTGGTGTTCAAATGTTTTAATACCCTTTTGGCAACAAGAAAGAGCCTTATGGACCCTAATCAGCTGTTTACTTTTTTTTTTTTAACGGTGTAATGGATGCATAGGCAATTTAGAAGTTATCAAAACAGGATATGTAATATATTCCTCGAGATCCATGAGTTGTAACTTTTACCAAGGAATCATTAAAACATATTTGTGAAATGGATTGTGCTCAACACACCTTTTCGATGTTGCATTACTAAGAGATATATGTAAGTAGTTGATCATTGGTAAAGAGTAAAGACTCTCATAAAACCTTCTAGTCCAACATTTCATGATACCATGTTTTTGCCCTCCAGCCCATTTTGTAGGCCTATAAGAAAGTGATTTGACCAGTTTGTGCATGTAAAGTATGATGTTGGTGCTGGTAAAGGAAATCTTTTTCCGAAGATGTCAGGTTTTGGCTGGAAAACAAATAATTTTGCAAAATAAAAAGTTCTAATACTAGAGCAGTCAAAGCTTATTAATTCAACAGTTCAGGAGCCAAATGAAATAAATTCTGTATTAATAAAACGAGACAAGGTTCTGTAGTATTTCATCTCATGATNAACGATCAATCCCCCGGTACTTGCCACTTCACTATACTACATCGGTCAGGTACACTGCCTGGTGGGGATTGCAAGCTTCTCGAGATCCCTCGAGAGGTAAAACGTAGTGCGTGTTGCAATCCACGCGCACCAATACCTTTGTTGCAGGCTCATGTGTCTGGAGCAGGCTCACGTGTCTGAACTCTGTACCCCGGTAGAAAATCTAGGGTGCATTTGATTAACATGCTCTGCATCTCAAACATCAAAAAGCTTTTCAATTAATCATCGGTCACAGGTGTATGCATTGTATAATATAAAAACACGACAACAAACTATTGAAATAAAATATCCCACCTGCACTCGTAACATGACCTAATTTTGAACAATTTCTAAACCTATACGCCGAACAACTACAGGTGAATCAAGCTTGTCTTTTTTCGGTCTTTTAAACATTTTTCCATCGACCCCATTTTCACTATCCAAATTAACACCCAAATGTGTAACCTTTTTTGATACCATTTGCTCTTTACAACCAAAAGATTAACCAACCTCACTATTTTTAAGTTTTTTACGCGCATTTTCATTATCCATTCTAGATTCCTATCGCCTAAAAATGTCACCTTTTTCGAGAGCACTCGCTCTTTAGAGTCAAAAGAAGCATTTTTACCCTTTTTTTTAACAAATACAATCATTTAAGAGGTGTTTGGGTCGCTTATTGCTTATTGATTTTTGCTGTCCTCCCTATCCATCCTAGCAATCCTACAAAATCCTATGACATAAAATTTTTCAATACGCAAATTTAGTTGTTAACTATATACCAAAATCCGATTACCAAAAACAACAAACAACATGAAAATAAGTTTAGAAGTCAATATCAAAATCATTACAATAAATTAACTATATAGACAATTAACTACTGTAATTATTTTAACACTTAATTATACCTTCAACTTCCTGACCAGATTGACATATATCCCACACGTCACCTTCTTACACCCCTTGTTGAAACCTTGACTCCCAATCTCCTTCTCTTCATCTACTTTCATAGACACGGGTGCTTGATTACCCTTAAATACCTTCATAACCATCTTTAACAGAAAATAAAACATACCCACTAACTTAATAGCTGGCGATTTTTCTGGTTGTTGTGAATCAATTCTTCCATTTTATGAAGGTTTATGTACCTTCTGCGATACTATTGAAGATTCGGCCATTAATTCTGGTGTTAAAAAATGGAAATTTATTTAACTCGAAGCATTTTTGGGTGGCTATGATGAGATATGGAGAAGAAGATGAGAGATTATGGAATTTTCTAGGAGGTGGGAGAAATATGAGGCGGTGGAATTTTCTAGGAGGTATTTGTTGTGGGAAGAAGTTGGTTGGTAAATGATGTAAACGGAACGGGAACAGTGAATCCTAATGAACAGTGCGTAACAGTGGTTCAAACAGTGGTATTACGGGGTTTCAGCCAATAAGATCGCATATTTTTTAAAACGGGAAATTTGGGTTTTAGTATATATTATAATACCACTCAAAACTTTATCAAACAAATATTCACAAATCAAGATGGATTAAACAATTGCTCGCTATGGCCCATTTCTATGAGTTTGAATCTCTTGTGACAAATAACATGATTCAGTCAAACCAAAGATCGATTTTGAGAAAGAAATGATAACTTACCATGAGATGACTTCGGAGTTTTAATTGCTTCATTTTGAACTGTTTTTTCCTGTATCCGTTGTTTTAGAGGTCGATTGTTTCATTTTCTGTGTGTTTTATGTGATTTGCACGGTTAAATCGTGGTTGATTTTTGATTTTTGTGGTTATGGTTTGAACATTATTAGAAAGAGAAAGCGTGTGTGAAGTGTGTGTTTTTTGTGTGGGTGGGATTGTCAGATAATAGATAGAGTGGTTGGGAGGAAGTTATAAGAAAGTTACACTTTTGGTCCCTCCGCCTTTTTTTAATATTTGATCTTGTCTTTTTGATCGGACGGTCCATAATAGTCCCTTGGTATGCAACATTTTTTAGGTATGCAAAATAAAGTGCCTCAATACACATTCACTTTTAAAAGCGTACTTTCTCATTTTCATTTGAACCCTCCCTTTTTTGTTCCTTTTACTTTCCCAGGCTAACGGTCTTTTTCCTTTTTTGCTCACAACCTGTTCGATAAAATGTCTGTGTCATAAACCGAACAAATCCGACCGAGAAATGGCTTCAAACCTCGAAAATGATGTCGATTTCATCAGTAACATGCCAGACCTTGTTCTTCAGCTGATCCTTCAAAGTCTTCCAAATACCGAAGAAGTTGTTCGAACCAGCATTTTATCAACTCGATGGAGGTATTTATGGACTTCTATTCCACTATTTCCATCTCTAAATATAGATTGCGACCGAGTACTGAATCCCTCTATGACGCACCAACGGGCTAAAAAATTAGAAGACTTTGTGTCTTGGGCTTTAGCTAACGAAACTGTAGATTTGGATAGTTTTCGTTTATCTTGTGCCGCTTACTTTGATATGCCGATGGTGTGGCGGTGGGTTAATGATGCTGTAACGCGCAAAGTCAAGAGACTTGACTTGATGGTTTGCACTAGGGATAAGGATAAGCGTAACATGAGGGCCATTGTGTTGCCACATTGCTTGGTAACTTCTGAATCATTGGAGTCATTGAGGTTGTATATGTATGGGATAATTGTTTCGAAATGTATCGAACTTGTCACCTTTTACTATGTTGTGTAATGAACTTTTTTTTTTGCTAATGTGTGTATCAAACTGCCTAATCCGTTCTATTTAGTGAATGCTAACGTGATTAAGGTTTTTCCGTTAGAGTAAATTACATAAATCGTCCTTGTGGTTAGGCCCAAATTGCAAGTTTCGTCCTTTTCTCTAAAGAATTGCTAACGGCCGTTTAACAAAGGCAATGTTAGTCCATTTACCAACGATCATTTGCAACGTTAGTCCNGGTGGCGATGGTATATTGACTAACGTTGCCTTTGTTAAAGGACTAACATTGCAAATGATGGTTGGTAAATGGACTAACATTGCCTTTGTTAAACGGCCGTTAGCAATTTTTTAGAGAAAAGGACGAAACTTACAATTTGAGCCTAACCACAAGGACGATTTATGTAATTTACTCTAACGGAAAAACCTTAATCACGTTAGCATTCACTGAATAGAACGGATTAGGCAGTTTGATACACACATTAGCAAAAAAAAAAAAAAAAAAGTTCATTACACAACATAGTAAAAAGTGACAAGTTCCATACATTTAGAAACAATTATCCTTATATGTATAGGTGTCCTTTTAGATTCCCTGATTGTAAAGGTTTTTCCGCACTCAAGGTTCTTGAGCTCAACAGTGTTAGTATCTTCTACCCAACTAATTTTGCAGAAAATTGTCTTAAGATGTGTCCGTTGCTTGAGAAGTTAAGTTTGATCGATTGCTTCACAGACTCATATGAGCAAATTCTTTGTATTACGTGCCTGAAACTCAGGACTCTGATAATTCATGACTGTGTTTCTTTTAGGGCCTGGTCTTTTAACCTTGTGGTTACATGCCCACAACTGGTGTTTTTTAAGTGTGTAGGACTTCCAATTAATCCTGTTAGGGCATCCACTATGGTAGTTTTATCAAAAGGTCTAAAACCTATATAAAGCTTTATCTTTCATTTTAACCATTGTGACTATTTGTTTCATGTACATGTGGCATGAAGAGGTTCATATTCTTGAACCTATTCATAATTTAATGCATGTGTTATTATGAATCATTTGAAAAGTTGTAAAAGGTTTATGCATAGTGAACATAGGTTTATAACATCAAAAGGTTTATAAATTAATGATTATGGTCTTATGGACCTATATACAGCTTCACCATTGTGGATGCTCTTACCCTTCTTAAGATGTGTACGTTACTTCAGGAGTTATGTTTAATAAATTGCATAGGATATAGTGTTCTTGAAATTTCACATCTGAAGCTCAAGACTCTGATAATTCATGACCGTAGCAGACAAAGATTTTCTATTGGCCTTGTGGTTTCATGCCCAGAACTGGTGTTTTTTGAGTGTGCTGGTCTCCGAATTAGAGATCCTTTCATCTTAAAAAAAGTAGAATCCTTGAAGACAGCTGTGATTCTCCCTCAATGCGAATTTGACAGACAATATTTTTGCAAAATCTTCGCTCGAATATCTCATGTGGAATCTTTGTCGCTCGACTGTAGTGTAAGTACATATTCTCTCCATGCATGATTATTCATTTTTAGCATCTATACGCAATAAGCAATGTAAAGCACCTACCAACTCCGAGGTCTCAAATTACTTTAGATCGACTAGCGGCATATCTATATGGGCCACTAGTATATACGGGCATACCATGCAAATTTCTCTGTCAAAAGGAATTTATTAATGTAGTGCTTGTAAATTTTGGGCTCTTAAATTACTTTGACATTGTTTTTTTAATTGAAAATTAAGGAATATGTACACACTTAAACTATAGTATCCAGTTACATGTCCACTGATAGACTATAGCAGGCAAAATTCATTACTCGTTATAGTGTAACAAACATGTTGGACTAGTGGCTGGCTAAGCTTGAGATGATTGGGTGGGCAGAGTTTATATCATCAATATAGAGTAAAATTTGTAATAGCTTTACATTTGCCAAACGGGGAAATATAGCAAATGGTAAACGACATGTGGATTATGGAGTGTTTGTTCTATTCACGATTCATTATTGTTTTTTAAAGAAAAAGAATATGATATTTGGAGATGTTTGAAAGTATTATTTATGTTGTCTTTATGCTTTAGCATTAAAATACATTTGATATGCCTGCATCTTCTTAATGGGAATCTTTGGTCCTATGCTTTGGCTCACAAATCGATGGATAAAGCATGTGTGTATATTTTTAAGTTTGAATACCTTACTATTTTGTTTTGGTACTCAATTGAGTTTTGATCCTTTCATAGTCCATTCGTTATGCAAGTGATCTGGAAGGAAATTTCCCTAAATCTTTTCCCAATCTGAAGACATTGGAACTCACCACAACATTTGAAACCTATGATATGAAGTTACTTATCCGGATCCTCACGTGCTCTCCAAATCTCGAGTCTATCCATTTGATTATTCATAAGGTAACCTTGCTCATCTCAGTTAGTCATTTATTCATGCATTTTACTTGGGATAGTAATTATTTCTGTTACTTGACATTCCCATCTAATAGGATACAAACATGTGAAAAATGACTATCATCTAAATGTTTCTAATAAGCAACTGAGTATATCTTGGGCTCCTTGTAAACCTTGAATAAGTAATTGACTATATTTTGGGCTCCTTGTAAACCATGAACATA
Source organism: Artemisia annua (assembly GCA_014162995.1). Lineage (NCBI taxonomy): Eukaryota > Viridiplantae > Streptophyta > Magnoliopsida > Asterales > Asteraceae > Artemisia > Artemisia annua. The sequence continues at coordinate 2,311 of LBNU01018347.1, read as the reverse complement.
TTCAAACGTTTGCCCATTTAACCCGTTGACTTAAGCCACACTCACTTTTTTATGTATACATTGTTAATGATTGTCCCCTTTTCATTGAAGTGTGGACACCCATATTGAAACAAAAAAAATTTGTGACCTTCGGGCTATCCTTTGCAAGCTTTAGTTATTTGGAAGACGTAGTTTGACAAAAAAATAATACTTTTTCCCAAGAATTCCGAACAGCTCAAGATGCTTAACTTATTCATTGACCATATAGGTATGTTATGGGAGCGAATACCGGGAGTCAGATCGAGTTGAAACAATGAGAATCTTGTCACCGTGTCTTAAAAGGGTCGAGTTTCTTGCATTTGAGACAGATAAGTCGAGACTAGAAATAGCTCAGTTACTACTGGAGCACAGAAATGCATTGGAGAAAATGGTTTTTAGTTGGTGTAATGAAGTCGACTACCATGAAAAGTCAACGGGGACTTTGAATGAAGTATCAAAATTTCATAAGGCTTCTTCAAGTGTCAAACTGGTTAATCTTCTAAAAAAATGATGATATGTGTTACCATAGGTAGTACCTACACATATTATGGGGTAACTATAGATTTAATTTCCGTAGTTTTTGTGAAAACTTTTATGCTTTGTTTTACATAAGATCTTAATGGCTGTAATATATCTTTATGAGTTATAACTCCAATTTTCACTCATGGCCGGTTGGAAGAAAGAATGAATTGTTGTAGGAGTATTAGATTTTGAGAAATGTTGTTTTAATAGAGCGTTGAGTGTGGGTTGTTATTGATCAGAAGCTTCTTTTATGATTTACCAGAAAATTTCTTGTTAGTGTTTGGTTAACAACTCAAAAGTGATTAATAAGAAATTTAGGGACCTAAATCCGGATCATCACAGGGTCGTGGCTTTACGACTAAAAAATAAATCTCAATTTATATAAAACATGTGAAACAAAAACTTGCGTTTAGTTTGAGGAAAACACTAATGTTTTACACAAGTGTTTTGTAAGAAACAAGAAAAATATAAATCGTGTTCAAATTACTTTATGCTCAAAAAATTCTCCACAAAACATAAAATTTCTATTCGCTAATTACAAAATATATTTTTTTATATTTTCTATCCTTTGTAACCCGAAACCTCTCCCTCCCTTCAAAGTAGAAAACACAAAATCAGCTAAACGTGTTTTCTAGATTTTCAACTATTTTGTGAAGATAAAAATCTCTTCCAAATTCTTACAAAATTAAAGATGCCAAAATAGTGATTTTTTTTTTCTCCAATTAAACACATCGTGTTATTTCAGACAAGTCCACTCTTTAATGGTACTATTTAAAGGTCGCAAATATATGAACCGAAACGTTTTGAAACCAAGGAGCATCAATGTAGGCTTTTAAACTTATGATAAATGTGTAATGTTTGAGAAACCTCAGGGAGCACGCTTATAATTTACTTGAAACCTTTAAATATTTTCCCCATGTCCGTGTGATAAATTAAACCTAACAATCTATTTGTTTCTCTTAATACGTTTGCTTATAATCCTCAAACAATGAAGAAATCCAACCAAGCTAAGGCTTCAAAACACGAAAATGGTGTTGATTAAATCCCAGACAACATGGCCGGACCCTATCCTTGAGTTTGATCCTTTCAAGGTCTTTGTTGAAAATTTAGTGCACTTGAGGGATGCCGGGAGGTTTAAGACCATTGTAATGGGTCAGCGAGGCTAAGAGGAGTGTACGCCCATGAATGGTCGCCGTTGAACACCCTGTCTAAGAATAGTGCGTTAGTGTTATTCAGGTGTGTGAAATGAATTCAGTGAGTTCACTCTTCAGTGAGTGATACTCGCTGGACATGAATGATTATTTATCAGTGATGAATGAAGTTCCGAGCTCAGGCCCTGAAAAGGATCTCATCAGGGAGCAACCCTTTCAGGAGTAGCTCATCAGTGAGTTTGATTAACTCATGTGGACTGAATTTCAAATTGGATTGTAACTGTTTGACCTATCAAAGTGGCGGTTGTAACTGCATTAATGACCACGTTTTAATTGGTCGTGTAATCCACAATAAAACTATCATTATCGGACCGGCTAATTATGGAGCGATTAATGGGGCCGTTTAATCGAACTCCGATAATTACATTGACTAGTTGTTGAGTGATCTCCACCTATAAATAGGAGATCAATACAGCAACTGCATGCAGAGAAATAGTAGAACCAATACGAACTAAACCACATTGAAAGCAACAAGGGCTTATTGATTTGTGCCGTAATTCAATAACAAACATTTGGTTCGTTATCCCAAGTAGATATTCGTGATACCAGGCATGTAAACC
>LBNU01018343.1:251125-283875 GCA_014162995.1 Artemisia annua | reverse complement strand
GCCAGCCCCTGTATGTAGAGGCGCATCTTCAGATGAGGCTCAAAGCCGCTGATTACTTTTTGAAGCTACTTGATATTGGGGGGACGCGATGGAAAACAAATCTGGAAATTGGCCGAACCTCAAATATTGTGAAATAAGAAATGGTCTCGAAGGAGAATGGGAAACACTAACAAGCTCTTCGTTAAGTTTAGTTGGTGAATGGTCTCAATGTGTGCTCAAACTTATTCCTCTTCATTGTAGTTGCCTATCTTCACTTGCATTGTGTGATCATTTTACTATTTCTATTTACAACGTATTTAGCTAATTTGTTTTTTGTACTTTGGTTGAACCAATTTATGATAATATGGTAGAATGTTTATTTGTGAGATATATAGGTAAACTAATTAGGTGTGAAATGATCTGCATGTGCTTTACCATTGTGTTTTTATCACAATACTCTCACCTTATTCATCTTCTTTGAAATCATGCAGAAACTTTAGTGACAGTATATTAATGAGCAAAAATCCTCGTCAAATATATCAATACCATTTCCTCCACTAGTAGTTGAAACCACGGCCGTGGAGACAGTCTCCACCAAGGGCGTGGAGGTGGAGGAGAGGAAAAAAATAATAACCAAACCGTGATTAAAACTGAAACTTTATGGTTTTGGTTTTATGCAAAAACCAAGCAAAACCAAACCATGCTCGCCCCTAAATTTTTTGACCTCCAAAAACTGTGGTGTATTTAAAGAAAAATTGCCTAACATGGCAATAATATTATCCTTTTCAAACGTGTTGAAAATAAGTCATCCTTATTGAGCAAAATGAAATACATGTCCTCAAATAGACATTGACATATTACAAAATCACATGGCTTGGAACCACCGGTAAACCGTGGCATTGATAGCAACCCTGGTTATCGCGCGGCAATCCTTGTGATATCTGAATTAGATCCCATATAATTGTTCACGTACCGACTAGATATTGCATTATTCACCTACCGACCTACGACCCTATTAAAGAAGATCGGTTCATCTATTTGGTACAACTTGTGCATGCACATACCACCCTCAGAAAGAAGCAAAAATATATATATGTGCTCATTTACACGCATGACTGAGTGAATAACAGTTTAGAACACTATAGTTTCTCTAACTCTACCAACTAATGTTGTTGACACATACAATCTGGTATTGGGATGGGTATATATGGATTGTGTCTCCTTTCACTTGACCTTGCCTATTCTTATGCGCGTTTTGTATAGCCCACTGAAACTCAGGCCATTCCATAGTTTCGTTTAGAAAGAGCTGCAGAGCACCATATTTGGTCTGATAGTCTTCAAGTTTTTGTATGCTCGATAGCTGAAAAACAAGCAACAATGGCTCCTTTTTATAAGTAAGGGTTAAGGATAATTCCAAGTTGTTAAAGCATCATACTTTATTTTTATACCAGCGAAGAAAAAGGTCAGTTTGGACCCGACACAGTTTCGTCCAACTCTTTTTGAATTTGAATACACTTCAGACCACATTCAACCCATTTACTCTATCATTAAACTAGATATTTGACCCGTTAGATTCCTGATCAATAAAAGTCAACCAGACTATATCCTTTTTTATTTAAATGGGTTGAAATATCGGCCTCTAAAGAAAAACATCATATTTATTTATTTTAAAATGAAAAAAAGGATTTTTTAAAATGATCTAAAATTCCTTTTCACATAAGATGAATGAGGTAGGTAACCCATACATACCATTGCATTGTGCATATTTCTTGGTGAAGCTGAAATGAAGACGTCGGTATGCATACTGACATAATAATCAACAGCCGCTAACAACAACACAAACTTTCTGATTTTTTTTCTCAAAGAACGTGTGCTTATATAAGACCAAATAATCTTCATAATGGTTAAATGACGGTCAGAGAGATATCGGAAATTTCAGGATGGTGCTTGGGCGTCGGCCGAAGATATAAACTACTTGCAGAAATCTTGAGGATGGTAAAAGAAGGAGAAAATGCATTCATGAATGCTCATCCATTTTTGGCCTTCTTCAAGTAAGTCTTTAGGACCAGTCACTTGGTACGAAAGAATGTATACATGCACTTGGCGTTCTTTGATGGCTAAATGGAACAAATTAAACCCATCAAAATCGTGGAGTACTAGATTATGTCAGGGTATGCTAATATGCACTCCTCAATCAGGTCGTAAGTCTCATATTATAAGCAGGTTCATTCACTGAGGGTGAAAAGTAAGTATGTCAGGTAACGGGTCAAAGTGGGTAGTTTCACCCATTTAACATGTCTGTTGCATTAGCTGAAAACACATGAAGCGAACATGTTAAATGGGTGAAACTACCCACTTTGACCCGTTACCTGACATACTTAACATGTTAAATGGGTGAAACTACCCACTTTAACATGTCTGTTTCATTAGCTAAAAACACATGAAGCGAACATGTTAAATGGGTGAAACTACCCACTTTGACCCATTACCTGACATACTTACCTTTCACCCGCAGTGAACGAACCTGCTTATATGCATATGTCTAAAGGTAAGTGAGGGGGTGTTTGGGATTGATTGATTTGTTTGCTTATGTGCTTAAAAAATATCAGCAGGTACTGATTTACTTATTTTCAAGTGTTTGTTTACTCTAAAATAACCACGTAACCAGCTCTATCCAAACACTTAATGATGTGGTCACTTGGAAGAATACTTAACACACCTGAACTGGCGCCTGTCAAGATTGAGTAAGCTTTTTTAGTCCTGAAGTATGATACTATAAAATTAAAAATTGTAGAATTGCCTGTTTAATATTAAAAATCATAATAGCCTGTCGTCATAAGATGTGTATAAGCTGTGAATAAGCTATGTATTGCTTGCTCCACAGGGTCGTTTGGATTGCTTATCGAAAAGCGTTTATACAGGAGGGTTTTCAAATTGTATTTGCCACAGAATCTGGCAGAGTCAACGGGTATCCACATACGGTGTTAACTTTGACAGTACTACAGGTAACAAGTTTTAAAAATAAAGATGCCATGGAGTTATCATGTATTCCTTTTAGATATTGTTTGACGTATACAATTTTTTTACATACTATTAATATAAGACTGATATATATTAAGAATGCAACTTATCTCAGGTGGAAGCAATGCACAAAGAAATTGGCGGCCTGCGAGACAAGTTAGTTGAAAATGTTAAGCTCCAGGAAATCGTCTCCTCAAGTTTCTCGAGGGTTATTAATATGTGTTATCACTAATGTTTGGTACCATGTAAGGATCGAGTACCAAAAAGGACGCGCTACAAGATGATTTATATGGCACAAAATACTGGTTTGTATATATAAGGCTTAAATGGTTCACCTTCACCCTACAATACAAAAATATATATTAGAATTTAGCTAAGAAATGATAATGAATGCATAAAAATGATCAAATTACTTACATATTCGGAAGAAAATCAATTTCATGATTTATGATCTTCTGCACTCCGAATCCATGGTTGGTAAGCAACACTTTTCTCTACAAACCTTGCCCATGAGTCCTACCTACTATTATCATGCACGGATACGCATCTGCATAATAAAGGTCGCCAACAAACACTATCGCCTGCCCTTTTGGGTTTGACTCATAATGAGCTAAAGTCCGGCTGGAGACAAATGTTTGACCACGATAAGCTATCCCAATAATGGGGCTTTGGATGTCATGTGGTGGTACAAGTAAGAAACTGGGAGTAGCTATGCATGCACCTAAAATCCACATTCACTCCATTAGAGCTATGCATAATACCCGTCGCACTAAAAAGAATGAACGTCTATCCAATTACAGGGATGATAAATTTGGAGCACTTTAAACTGGTTGTGTGCGTCTGCTTATTATAGGATGAGATAATATGCCTTCGTAATATGTGTACGTGTTTTCGATCCACTACAAAAAAGCTCAAAATCGAGATAGCTGATTTACCAAGTGCAGTAAGTCGAGTATTGTATACATATTACAGTATGAAACTACTAAAAGTTCAAATCCTTAATTGATACATATACTCAAACCATGCAGTTCAACGAAACAAGACAAAAAAAACAAAAACCCGATACCAGTAACCTTGTTGATATGCGGAATCATTTGAAGCTGACAATGGGTCTTGGCCGGATATAGCCAGGTCTAACCGGGTCATTGCGGATATAGCCGGGTCTTGGCCGGATATGACCGGGTCTCACCGGGTCTTGGCCGGGCATGACCGGTTCCTGGCCAAACACGACCGGGTCTAACCGGTTCTTGGCCGGATATGACCGGGTCGCACCGGGTCTTGGCCGGACATGCCCGGGTCTTACCGGGTCTTGGCCGGACATGCCCGGGACTTACCGGGTCTTGGCCGGATATAACCGGGTCTCACCGGGTCTGGGCCGGACATAACCGGCTCTGACTGGTTCTTTGCCGGATATGACCGGGTCGCACCGGGTCTTGGCCGGACATTCCGGGTCTTGGCCGGATATGACCGGGTCTGACCGGTTCTTGGCCGGACATAGCCGGGTCTGACCGGTTCTTGGCCGGATATGACCGGGTCGCACCGGGTCTTGGCCGGACATGCCCGGGTATCACCGGGTCTTGGCAGGATATGCCCGGGGCTGACCGGTTCTTGCCCGGATATAGCCGGTTCTTAGACGGATGTAACCGGATTTACACCCAGCTTGTTTGACTTTATATGAAGGTAATAGATCTGAAGTCTTGTTGCTAAACATCAAAAGTCAGACACGTACATAGTACTTCAAAGTCCATCATGGACAAAAACAAGAAAGGACAAATGTATGTTGATTATTTTTAGGAAAAGAATAAATAAATAAATTTGAGAATGTAACATGGAAGTACGTAATTGCAATATACTATTGATCTTAAGTACGTATTGCATGGATATGAGGTTTTTATATAAATAGATGCTCGTTGTTGTGTATGTATGAATATAGAGGTTAAGTAGAAAAAAATCGGGTTGATTGTAATCGGTTTAATGCTTTTATTTTTGGGGACGACAAAGATGGGGATTAAACCTATCTATCGCATGCCGCGGAGGTGAATTAACCACTTGTTTCTATTATGCCAACTGCGTATTTGCGTACATATTTTGAAACTACCAGGTTCAAATCCGTAAATGATGCATACGTTCAAACCACACACTACAATGAAACAAGTAAAAACAACCCGATACCATTTTAACCTTGTTGATGTGTGGAATCATTTTTAGCTGATCGACTTAGGTAGAAACACAACACACAATGATTATTTTAACCTTGAAGGAAAAGACAAAGTATGAATCGATAAATAGCTGTTCAATGAACATAGTATTTTACGTAAACTGATCTTCACTACAAGCTAACTGTATGTGTGATATTAATCCTAAGTACATATGCATGTATTTGTGCATATAAATAGATGATCACGTTCATTAATGTTGTGCTTATAATATACAATTATAGAGCTTGAAAAATAAGAACAATGGCTGGCGGTAATAAGAACATGGGGTTACTTGTTCTCGGTTTGATGCTTTTATTTTTGGGGACGACAACGGTGGTGGTGGAAGGCATAGCATGCTGCAGTGGTAGTGTATATAGTTGTTGTTTGGAAGGGAACGTGCCAACCGCCATGACACCGATGTCTGCCAGCTTTACTGGTAACAAAAAGATGCTAGGTCGAAAGGCTTACTTCGTCACCCCATCTATCATCCATCATTGACCGTACCGACTCATTTTGGATCAAGACTTTATGCTATGTTTTCGTGCTTTTAAACAACTTGATTCACGATCAAGAGTGTTATTGTCATATTATTATTATTATTATTAGTAATAAGTTGAGCTTTTATGCAGTTTTCCGAACTCAAACTCGACTCAAACTAGCTTGAAGTTTATATTGAGTAATGCTAATTAATGTAATTAGTTCTATCATATATGTACGCAAACAAGCAATCTAGTTGTTGAAGTCGAACATAATTGAGCCTTAACATCATGGGACAGTTACTTATTACTAATATGTTCGAGTTATATATTCCAACTCTCTCGAGGCGAGCTCGAGCTTTGCATCAGGAACATGCGTCTAGCTATCGAAAGGAGCTAGAATTACACTAGGTCGTCTCACCAAACTTATACTCACCTCAACTCGTACTTGTCCACCTTAGTAAAATAAATCTGACTTTAATTCGCAAAGAAGTATGTGGTAACTATGCTAGAAATATTTCAAAACAATTCAAAATTCTTTTATTTCTTAATGGCTTCTGGACAATATGTTTAAACCCAATGCGTTAGAAACATGTTACAATCTCTAAAAAGAGGACTTTTCTTGTGGATAGTAGAATGGGCCAATAAGCCCATTTACAACCAGGGCTTCATACTTTTATACCGGTACGGTATTATGTTTAAAATAACAAATCTAACTTTGATTATATAAATCAAGTGTGATTTTTTATGTTAGAAATTTCAACACTCACAAAAATAATTCGAAAAAGAGTTTGGAGAAAGTATACAAAAGTACCTTTCCATAGGGAGATGATTTAATTTTCGTCGCGATGGTATGATTCGTTTCGTGTAACGATTTGTGAGATATTTAATTTTTTTAATTACGGATAAAAGTGATTTATTGATTTGATATTAAAAAAAATGTTTTTTTATATTTAGAGAATTTGTGATCTATGCTGAACTTTTTTTTAGATTTATACTTTTTAAATCAAATCTTTTATATAATAAAAGAATTACATCATTTCGGAGTTTTTTTTGACAAAACAATCTTATGGGAAAATAAAATTGGACTAATAGGAGAGCTTGATTTTGACACATATGCGAAATCAAGCAATATGATTGGCCAATAAAAAGTCAAAATTGAGTTGATTTTGGTCAAACTTTAATAAATTTGGTGGAGAATTTGATTAGGAAAAAAAATACATAAAAATATAGGTGTCAAATTTATGAAAACAAAAACTTTAAAAAAAAGGAGGTAATTAATAAAACTTTAGTGTTTGAATTTTAAATATACTATATACTATATAGAGTTAAGTGTAAAATTATAAGTCTCCATGTTTTTTAACAACTTTAGATAATAAACAAATAACCCCTTACACTTTATACCCCATATACTTTATAATATAAGCTTTGTTTACAAATACATGTATTAATATTAGCTTGAGACTTTCATCAATTTAAATAATTTTTTTTTGTAAATATACTAATTAGTATACGTTAAATATTTTTAAAATAAATATTAGTTTTAAACTTTCATCTATTAAAACTTTTTTTTTTACAATATATATTAAATAATGACTAATGTTATCCTATTTAAAAGTTTAATCTATGCGTACGCGGGTTTGAATATTAAAAACGGCTAAATTAGTATTAACGGTAATATAAATATTAAATGTTAAGCACAAGTTACTATCATATAAAAACAAATATACGCGATTGTACTTATAACAACGACTCATGTAACTATTATTTAAAGTTTATATAAAGATATCCGGAAAAACATTTTTAAAAAACTTTACGGAGTGTTTTTAACTTCATCAATACACATTATGTGCTACTAAACTCGCACATTTTGCATAACATGATATCAAATATACGCGATTGTACTTATAACAACGACTCATATAATTATTATTTAACGTTTATATACAGATATCCTGAAAAATATTTTAAAAACATTATGGAGTATATTTTAACTTTATAAACGCTCATTATGTGCTACTAAACTAGCACATTTTGTACAATATGATACCAATAATTAAAGTTAAACAATGACATCAACCTCAACCTCAACATCTATGTTAGCTAAATAAAAGTTTGTATACTGATATCCAAAAAACATCGTTAAAAACTTTACGGAGTATATTTTAACTTTATTATCGCTCATTATATGCTACTAAACTCGCACATTTTGTACAGCATGATATCAAGTATACGCGATTGTACTTATAACAACGACTCATGTAATTATTATTTAAAGTCTATATACGGAGTGTATTTTAACTTCATCAACGCTCATTAGGTGCTACTAAACTCGCACATTTTGTACGGCATGATATCAATAGTTAAAGTTAAACAACAACATCAACCTCAACCTCAACATCATGTCAGCTAAACAAAGTTAAATCTTTCATCCAATAAATTTTTTTACAAAATATTAATAGATATTAATACATAATGAAAAACTCACGCATATTTATCAGTTGTACATATATCACATTTCACGGGTAAATTCTTATATGTCCATATAGTAAACTAAAATTTTAAAATAAATTTAATTTACGTATAGTTGCACTTAGTATTTGCGCAAGTCATTGCTTAACCTTTGTTGTATAATGTGTTGACATGAAAAGAAAGATTCATGTAACCTCTGTTGTGCATGCAAGGGCCTTACACAGACAAAAATACTGAAGATTTAGGCTTCCCCAAAGACTCAAAAGTTGCTAAAAAGAAAATTACAATTTACTAATCCTCGGAAAAATGGGTAGGTTGTTTGAATTGCCTATTACGTGGAATACGTTTGGTTTAAAATAATTTCTTTAGTATGGGCTATGGGTCAAAGCCGACAATATTTGGTCCACAAATAATCTTACATTGAATTTTATTTTGCGAAGACACTCTCAAAGATCCCCTAAGAATTCTTTGAGTGCCTGATGCACTTGCGTAACACACACCATTGTTTTTTTTGCCTTATGACGCCGCCAAACTGCACATGAGGATGCGCCATTGCTGCACCGTTGGTCCCTTCGCCAACCCTTTACTTAAAAATAATAATAAAAAAATAACACAAACATGAAAAACACGACATGAAATGTTAGATCAAACTATCTCACAAAAAAAATATTTAACATTTATCATTTAAAACACTTATTTAAGTAATTATCTACCACATAAAATCAAAAAACATTAATGTATATATTTATATAAACTAGCAATAATCAATATTTATATAACAAATTTTTTTGTCATAACCCCATGCGTGCACGGGTATTATAACTAGTAATTATCTCACAATATATACATTACAAATCAATCTCACATATTTCAAGCAAAATTTGAATCCACAATTATTTAATTGATTACTTCTCACGCAATATCACTATCGCGAGACAACAAAAACTTTGCTAAAATTACCATATATATCAATTTCATTACCAACTAATAATTTGATTAGGTAACGTATAATGTTAAATCGTCTTTAACAATAATTATTCTTCTAACACGTCCAAAACTAAGCTTTCATGTAGTTTGGTTTCTTGATTTAACATTTTTCACTTTAAAAAACTACATATGAAATTAAAATCACTTCCATTACTCGTAAATCTCTGTGATTGCTATTTGCTAATCAACTTGAATGTCGAAGGCCACTCATGCGACAAGCATCACATTGACGTAGCAGTTTATAGTATCCGGTCCATGTAACTCGACACCAGATTATGCTAAAAGAATGACTTAACGGAAAATGTATAATCACATGGTCTCAAGTCACCTTAACTTCTAGTAAACTGTTTGTATCAAAGAGGTACATTAAGAAAAGGATAAAAATGATGAACGATGAGTGATTTACAATGGACAATTCAATGAACCTCGTACTTTACAATATTTCGATGGTTTATATGAATCATATATGTGTATACATAGACGTTTGCACGTCTATACTATTAGTAGAGAAAAGAAAAAGATACGACAAGTATAATGGGTCGTAGTGGTATTAAGCAAATTGGGGCGATACTGATGGTTTTGATGGTTTTAATTGTTGCGACTGAAGGAACTGGATGTCAACAGGGTATCACTTTGTGCTGCGAGGATTCCAGCCTAACTGTTATGGCTCCTAAGGCTTTTCAACCCACCAAGCTCGAGGTACTTGGTCGAAAGGGTCAAAAAGCTGTCATGACAATGTTCTATGCCTCCAACAAGAACTAACGTATCGTTTGCTACATGGCTTATGGCTTGAATAAAGCAAAGTTTTGCCTCTATGAGTGTGTGGCAAAACAAACATGTATGAATCAAAACAAGTCGCTTATAATCATATGTAAGCATAAATGTAAAATTATATGCAAGACCATCTGAACATATCAATAGGGCCGGAAATTCGCTCTATATAAAAAAAGCGTCCAGGCAGATAACAGCTGAAATATATGCCCCTCATACCGTTACCACATATATCGATCTCCATTTGAGATCATTACAAAATACAAGACCCCGTCATTCATTCATATAATATAAACCACCAAGAACACGAATATACTCCCTATAACCCGAAAGACTTATTATCCTAGATGCTTTACTTGCTATGCATATATTTATATTATTTATTTCTACCACCAACTCTCCCCCTAATCCGAAAATAGATATACATCATCATGTTGGCGACTGCGTTTTGATTGGGGCCCAGATATCAGCTCCATTGCTGCTAGCAACTCCCATTGTATATGAAGTCGGAACCAGACACAAGCCTTTGCTTCTCAAGTTATATGAGTCTAACTCCTGCAAAACGATAACAAATAAGTCGATGATTTTTGCACCAACTGTTAACTTGATTCATAATAACAAAATGCATAATAAGAGGTAAGGGCACGCACATACGTACATGGGTCATAAAACAAGCAGGTCGAAAGGTTGTATAACGGTCATATGTCTTTGTGTTCGGGTTAATGCAACTTACGATTGTCCACCCTATTTTACTTTTACTTAAATAGCTAATTATTATGTTTCATCTGTTTGCCGTTTTATCAACTCAATGTAATCATAACTGATCTTTTTTTAACGTAAATGGGTTACATGTGCCACCTTTAACGGGNTGGCAAAACAAAGATCTATGAATCAAAACAAGTCGCTTATCAATAGGGTCGGAAATTCGCTCTATATAAAAAAAGCGTCCAGGCAGATAACAGCTGAAATATATGCCCCTCATACCGTTACCACATATATCGATCTCCATTTGAGATCATTACAAAATACAAGACCTCATCATTCATTCATATAATATAAACCGCCTCCAAGAACACGAATATATTCCCTATAACCGAAAAGACTTATTATCCTAGATACTTGCTATGCATATTTATATAATTTTTTTCTACCACCAACTCTCCCCCTAATCCGAAAATAGATATGCATCATCATGTTGGCGACTGCGTTTTGATTGGGGCCCAGATATCTGCTCCATTGCTGCTAGCAACTCCCATAGTATATGAAGTCAGAACCAGACACAAGCCTTTGCTTCTCAAGTTATATGAGTCTAAGTCCTACAAAACGATAACAAATAAGTCAATGGTTTTGGCACCAACTGTCAAATTAATTCATAATAACAAAATGCATAATACTACAAGAGATAAGGGCACGCGCATACGTAAATGGGTCATAAAACAAGCAGGTTGAAAGGTTGTATAATGGGTCATATGTCTTTGTGTTCGGGTTAATGCAACTTACGATTGTTCACCCGATTTTACTTCTTTTTAAATAGCTAATTTTTATGTTTTATCTGCTTGACGCTTTATCAACTCAATGTAATCATAACCGATCTTTTTTTAACGCAAATGGGTTACATGTGCCACCTTTAACGGGTCAGATAGAGAAAGTAAAACTATTTACTTGGTTCATAGGCTATTGGTTCTCTCACCTGATACTGATCTGTTGGATCGCTCTGAAGATAAGGCGCACTCAGCACCTGAAACAAAATCAAATACAGGCTTTTTAAATTACGCAGTACAGTATTATTTTGGTATAACGAAAGAAACTGAGATATAAAAGAAAGGGAGCGGGTAGTGATATGGGTAGTGGCAAACCTTTACTTGATCGTGAAGAAAGTGTATGTACTCCATTGCCTCAAGAAGTACCGAAGCAGTATCTGTCTGCAGTCAAAAATCTTAAATTAGAAAACTATCGGATTCCACATTTACTAACGTGTTAGCAATGAAGAATGGTACCAAAAGTTTATTAAACCAATGACACGGCCTTAAACTAACATAAAATGGAATAAAAGTGAATTATGTTATATCGATCAGCCGTTTGAGCATGACGGTTTCAGTATACCTTGCCGTATGGTGAGACGAGCTGCTGAAGGGCTGCTACCCTTTCACCAACCTTCTCTTTTCTTTCCTGTTAACAAAGTAAAAATGAGTGAAGCTTTAATCATCAATGATTTATGTGTTTACATATTCGAAATACGCAATGTAAATCACTCAGACCATAAATCTGAGTAAATGAACGTCATAGATGATCAATAACAGACAACTCTATATGGAGGAATTCCTCTCACCGCTTTTAGACCATCTAGTTGATTTGCAGGACGCATATCCCATACAGGACAAATTAGAAAAATGTGAATGGGAACCATGTTAGAAAATGGCATGAATCTTATTCTACATCAAGCGTTTTCTTTACTATGTTCCTCTTATTTAACTTGTCAGTATTTACCATCTTCCTTTTTCTACACAGACAATTTTAACTTCCAACAGGAAGAGAAATTTCCTCATTTTTCTGGTAACTGAAGGGTGCAATCAGGAAACGTCTTTTAAGATATTGCTATGTTGGGATTTCGACATACATGAACTTTATTTATCTTAAAGTCAAATTAGTTAGTTCAGCTAAGACACTGACAAATCCATATGGAAATGCGTTCTGAACCTTCCCAAAAGCACGAATCAGGTGATAAAATATGAAAAGACGACAGAGCACAGAACAAGAAGAAACCTTGGAGGACATGGATAAACCGGCCTTCTGTCTTTTTGGTGTCAAAGAAGTAAGACTCCCCTGCTCAATAGACACTGGGCTTCGCTTATGGTCCATCATCTTAGTCGCTGGTTCAACTCTTTTCGTCTCGATTACCGCAAGCATTAACTGTCAAGCATTGTAAACATAATAAGCAATATGCAGGCTATGTAAATACAGAACATACATATAACATAGCATACATCTGCATTAAATAGCTTTTACACTTATTTTCTATAGTTCCCAGTGACTACTAAACATCCAATGTGATAAATAAAAAAGGTGGGTAGGGGTCGGGATTCACTACAGATATAAGGTGGGGCATTGAAAGTCAGATTGGACATATGGCGATATAAAGGCTGGTGGAGTACTATTCAGGGACAAGTTATCTACCCTGTCGTTGTTAAAGAGAAATACATTTTTCCCAAGGAATAGACCAGCAACTACACGAAACAAAAGGGTTAAGCTTAATTATGCATTTGTCAATTCCATAAGATTAATTACCGCTCATTTTATCAAGTTCTTACAATAAGAATGAAAGCGCCAGAACCACCACATATGCAAGTTCCAAGACGTTGCTTACATTATAAATAATATTATGACCACACGGTTGTTGTGCCATGGAAGGCAAGCAGTATTAAATAATCAGGTTTGACAATTCAACGACAAAAAAACAAGAATCACATTAAACAACACATCAATCATAACACTAAATGCCTACATTAAAAAAACCGTAAGCCACAAACAACTTCAATATGATTAAGACATTATCCGTTTATTTATATTAAACACAACTTAATAAAATGTATGCTAGATGTAACACATCAACAAAAAGCTCTGCAATGAACGGTACAAATTTAGTCAAAGAAGCAACGTTAAGTAAGTATTGACATATTATATTAAGGGGTCCCTAGATAGAACCATTATAATAAAATATTGGTACATGATATCATATTTGAATATATCTATGTTTGAAAGTAGCACACATATGCTATATTTTGGTTCCGGGTAGGACCCGTTCTTATCGTTATTCAAAAGAGTAGGTAAGTGTATCAGTAGTATGCAAGACATGTGTTCTTCTAGTGCATCAGTAAACTTTAACAAGAACCACACAAAAAATGAAACATTAATAAGTTGTTTCCTAAAAAGATATTGACTACAGGACAAGTTGAGTTTAAGCTACTTCTGATCGAGCCCAAGCTAACTCAGAGTGTCATCGAGACAAGTGTGTCAACCAAGTGCCAAACTTGAGCTCCATTTGATTATAACAACACAAAACCTGACACACTCAAAGCTCCAAACTCAATAGAGTATAACTATAAATACCATTTTCTTTACTTCTATCATACTCTTAACACACCTATACCCTAAAAGCATTCATTAACTACGAGTAATTTTAGCTCGACCTTGAAAATAATAGCTCGGTCAAATTTTGACTAAAAGTCGGTCAAGTTTCTAGTTCTATAATCGATTCAAGAGCAGCAGGATACTTTGTTACTTGGAATCACCTCGATTAGCCTACGTCAACAAAGTCTCAAGCTTCAGCTTGAATTGATTACGGAACTCGAATCAAGTACAAATAACATTTTCATACTTCTCCACCTTACACCAAACCCAAACAAACCTAAAACTTCTCGATTTTTTATACAAATTTACATGATCATCTTCATTATTATCCGGAACAAATAAATCCTAAAACGCTCAAACACTAATCAGTTCCAAAACTATATAAAATCACACACAAAATCAAATTCAACAACATTACAAACAATAATAACAAACAAAATAATGACCAATGTTAGAATAAATATCCCGGTCAAGCTTCGACTTAAAGTCTGTCAAGTTTCTAGTTCTGTAATCAACTCCAGTTAACGCAATAGACTTTGTCGACTTCAAATCACCTCGATTCCACTTACTGAGTGTGAAACCGAAATACTTGAGAAGTCGACCAAGTCCCAAGCCTTAACTCGACTAGATTACATAACTGGAAACCTTACATACTCGAAGGTCAAAACTCAATCAAGTACAAATATCATTTTCACACTTTTCAATTTTTTACAAATCTATAAATCACATTTGCTTAAAACTTAAAAACATAAAAGTACGTAATGTTATTAGACTAAAATACCCATACTTATAAAAAGCAGCACAATTTCCTAAATACTTAATTACAGTTTAAGTCACTAACATTCTTGACTATCGCCATTATGCGCGAGTAATCGTCTAGTTTATATAAAATCATAAACATTAACCGAGAGTCTAATCAAGGCAAAATTCCACGTCATCAAAGTACAAATATCATTTTCCTTAATCCTTACTTAGAAACTTTTCACAATTTTATATAAACATCTCTAATGGGGTGTTTGTTTTCGCCTTATATAGCCGGCTTACGGCTTATTTAGTTCCGGGCTTATGTTTTATAAGCTCACTTTTTGTGGCTTATTTCGAAACTTTTCGGGTTATATAAGTTTATTACTACATATGTTATAATAACCTTATATAAGCCGAAACGGCTTATATAAGTTTATTATGTCGTAATAACCTTATATAACCCGAAAAGTTTCGAAATAGGCCGCAAAAAGTGAGCTTATGAAACATAAGCCCAGAACCAAATAAGCCATAAGCCCGCTATATAAGGCGAAAACAAACACCCCATAAACAGAGTTAAAAAAACTTACCGATCAAACACATGCGATCATTCACCTTTGAAGTAAAATTTTGATGAAATATATTTATAGTAAAGACTAAACGGTGTCGTTTGAGTGTGAAAGAGTGTGAAGGAGTTTTTTTTTTTTTTTTTTTTTTTGGAGAGTTGAGAGGGGGAAATAAGGGGATTTTGAAAGGCTTTGTATGAGTGGTTATTTATAAAAGGGGTTTTTGATTGATTGATTGATTTGTTAAATAAGTATGGAATTGATAATGATGTCATATATATAATTTGGGAGAATATATATTTTTTTTGTTATTGTGACAGCTAATATCCAACTTTTGTTTTGAGTATACATGGAGTTGTTTTACTTGCTATTCATTTACCTTTCTTTGGTTAGGAGCATCATGTGTTGTGTAATAGTACGTCGTGTTATCCTTATAGCAAAAAGTGTTGTCAACTCAGCGTTTTATATTTATAACTTAGAACCAATAACTTAAATCAAAAACATCTTTTTTCTATTACTCGTGTTATAGGACACCTTCTGGTCCACAAATAACTCAATACAACACGCACAAAGAAAATCGGATAACACGGCTGGTGAATTTGACGCCAAACCTGTGACACGAAGAGGGGCGTTCGACTCGAGTTATAGCATGACGTTATGGGATGGCAGCATTCCTACCCGCCACCCACACCCTAAGCTTTTAACTAAATTGGTTGTGGTTAAAAGTTTTGTTTGTAAATGTTGATAAGTGGTAAAGTATAGTTGTTTAAATGTACATATAACATGTGAAGAACATTGTTTAGATCAGCTAAGAATTGGAGAAATAAAGAAGAGGATCAATGGCAGAGAGGGCCGAAACAAAATTTTTCCCGAATAAACATTAGAATGGAGGGTCGAGATGAAAAAAAATTAACACATGAAATCGCAAATAAATACAATAACGGGCTTAGGCCTAGGGGGCCGGGACCCTTCCCGGTCCTCATTAAGCTCCGCCCATGAAGGGGATCATGTGTCCTCCTTTCTACTCTTTCATCGCGCGTTAGACTCATTATACTATCTCTCTTTGCACACAGTATGACCCGATTGTTGAGATGATATGGTCATAGGAGTGACCATATTTATTTTGTTCTGTATTTGTGTGTGTGTGTGTGTGTGTGAAAGTATATTATGAGGTATGTTTTGTGTTAAATTGTGATATGTTTGTGTGGTTGGTTTAGTGGTCACCACTACAAGTGCTTGGTGGATGGTTTAGTAAATGAGTGAATTTTGATGTTGAGATGAGGTGATGGTGGTGAATAGAGACTCCGGTTATCACCACACCAGTCTAAACGACTTGTTCAATATAGTACTTTAAGACAATTGACACTCTCTTTGAGCGAGTTTTAAGTAAGTTTCAACATTACTTTCCATGTATCAATCATATAATGTAAAGTTATGTGCCTCATTTCAAAAGCAAGAATGATCATTTGCATTGTTTCTTTTGGGGTTTTCTTTTCTTTTTGTTTTCCTTTTTCAATGAAATGACAATTCACTTACCACTCATTTTAGGTTGATTTTTCACTAAAAGGTTTTTTCTTTTCTTTTTAAAGGAGTTAAAATTTTGGCGCATATTTGAGTTAACTAAAACTATAAGTTTCGTTAGTTTAGTTTGGCCGATTTACCAAAATTATCCACTAAATAGTTGGCATGGTCTTATAATCTACTCATATTCAATCCTAGTGAGATACATTCCTTAATATTTTCTTTTGAAGCAAATCACTTACAATATTTGCACATTGTTCACACAATTTCTGGTTAAAAGGTATCATTCTCTTACCTTAAACGTTCAGCTGACCTGAGGGCTTTTGGAGAAATAAGTCATGTGTTCAATCCCAACTCCTGACTAAATGGTCACTGGAACAGGTGCTCATTGTCTGGCGCTTAATCTTTGGAGAAGTATCGATCAACACCCAAAAAGATGCATAGGTCAGGGTTTCCTCACCGATTTAAAACATTGGAGACATTGTTGACACAATTATCTCATATAAGACTTGAACACACAATCATTTATTTGAAAACATACCACGGAGTCGTCTACACTAAGTTTAGCTCATGCATGTTAGAACGACAATACTAGGTGACTTTCTAACATGGACCGAGTGTCCGAGTGAATTTTTTGTATATGATTTTTGGATTATAACTCGTTAAGTCAATTATATATATAGTAACCCCGCATGTGCAAAGTTCTTGTTTCAAAAGAAATATGATTTTGTTTATCGAATCTTACGTGTAAGTCTTATGAAATGACATAAAGTTACATTTTTTTCATCTTTTTGTATGTAGAAGTTACGATAGAAGTTCTATAACAACTACACAATGTTTTCATGTACGTCATGTTAAACACTACCATTTTATTATTAAAAAACTAAACACTAAAATCAAAAGATAAAACAACAAAGATAGACTAGACTTTAGATGATTCACAAAATCGTTTTTTTTTTTGCTATTTTTGATTCTTATCGTTTAAAATACAAAAGTTTGTGAAACTTTAGCGCCAAAGTCACATCATTTTTAGCAACCACACTCGTTTTTATTCTTAGTTATTAATTAATAAAATCTCTACTTGTATTTTACTAAATTTTAAGTTGTTTTAAAATAAATATTTATTTTCAAATTCAATCATACAATAATCTTAGCAAGTTAATACGGTTTATTATTGTCATACAATATAATAATAAATTAATAAGTATACCCATTATGAAAATAAACATTTTCTTATTTTGTTTTTTAGCTAGAAATAGTTTTCTTATTAAAACATTTTCTACTAATCTTCTCTTTCTTAAGTAAAAACAGTTTTTCATAGTTTTTTTCTAAATAATTTTTTCTCATATTTAACTTAAAACTTCTATAAATAAATTTAACTGCATATTTCGATCAAGATAACTTTTTTACCAATTTTTTTGCATGTTAACAAAATAAACATATTTCAACACTACCTCAAAAGCACTTATTTCTAAACGGGTTATAAGTACTTATTTTTATGAAGATGCAAAGCTAAAAAAAGTAAGCAATAACAAACACTCTCTAAAGGGAATTGATTAGCATACTTTCAATTGTTATTTGCACACTCAAATGTACAAACTGGTAAAGCAGCATATGATAAATGTACAACTACCGAATGCACAGATTAAAGTGTGCAAATAAGAAATTGGAGTGTGCAAATCATTAGCCCTCTCTAAAACGAGTTAGAATATTAAACAAGCGACGAGTCTCATTATAAAAGCATACGTATCATCTTGTCATTGGATGACACAAAATGTCATCTGACACTTCACTTTAATGTCATTATTGGCGTTATTTGCCCCGGATGACACAAAATGTCATCTCACTCTTAGACTTCAATGTCATTATTGGCGTTATTTGCAACGTCATCTAAACGATGTTTTTAATGCGATTAGTTGGTTTAGTTTTCAGTATATAAGGTTATTGGTAATAAAGAGTCACCAAACCATCATAATCATTGTCATCTCAGCGCAATTTTAACTTCTCTCTCCACAGCTAATATCACTATTAACATAATGTAATAACAAAACCAACAACACCACCAAAGATACCCACTAATCATAAATATACATCACAAAACCCAAAATATCTCACACGCACGCACACACAGAAAACAATACACGACTCCTCCAAAACTCGGTCGTCTGCACGACTAAATTCTCCCTTTTTGCATGCCACCGCGCATCATCCATGATTACATGGTGACGCTAATAGAAACGATGCATCTTCGAAGGCCGGAAGATGCGTGCAATACCCATTATTACCACTAGTGGGTATAATGTGATTCGATGTTATTAGTCGGACATATTATTATATGTCATTCCGACAAGCAGAGGCGGAGACAGGACAGAGCAAGATGGTCACGGGTCTTCTAGCGAAAATATACATTATAAAAGTTTTAACAAAATTTACTTCTACGACCATAACTTTCTAGCTTCGCCGGCCGAAAATCTGGATTACATTGATTTTAGGCTTCACTATAGCTATGGCAATCAATGTTTTAAAACCCGGGTTGAACCAGGAACCGTCTCGGAGACCGGGCCGGATAAGACCGGGTTTTTGCTAGTTTGAGAACCGGATTGAACCGCCGGTTTTCTGTTGACCCGGGTTGACCCGGTTTGATAAACCCGCCCGGGTCATGACTTTTTATCAAAAAAATAAAAAAAATGATTTTTTTTTCCAATAACTTTTCTAAGTTTAGTTAAAAAGTTGAAGCGATGATGACTAATGTTTGCTAAAATTTTGTAAAATAGTAAATTATAGTTATACATGATCTTAGAATCACTAATTAATATAGTTTTCTTATAGATCATTATAATTTAGAACCACTTGTATAGACTTAAAAAGCAAAATTTATCGGTATAGTCTCAATCTTTTTCACCGATTTAATCGAATGTATGAATAAAAACGGATAAATTATGAGATCATGCAATACTAATTATTAAATATAGAAAAAAGTATATATATTTATAGAACCGGTTCGACCTGGTGATTCAACCGGTGACCTGGTAAACCGACGACTAAACCGGGTCGATAAAAAAACGGGTTTTAAAACATTGATTCGAGTAGCTCTATCCTCTTACCTTTCAATCAAACACTTCAAGACTCTATTTTTGATCTCCACTGTTGATCAGGTCTCATGACACGTGTCATGATCAGAGAGTGTTAGTACATGGTAAAATAATATTTGCAGGGAGTCAGATTATGTAGAGGTTACACAAAAGTCAATAGGTGTGTCCAATTTAGTCATAAAAGTAGGCCCACGCGCTTTTGCCCTTGTCTTAACGTCAACTACTCATACTCATATACGGAGATTGGGTTCAAAGTACATATGGTAGTTGTTTTTTGATTTTTGTAGGTTAGTATTATTGGTACTCCTGTTTTACAAAAAAATACTACTAAAAAATACACAAGATTTTATTTTAACTTTTTTTTAATGTACATAGTTTATTTTTATCAGTTTTGTTCAGTATTTTTTGCTAGTTTAATACTTTTAACTTGTTAAATTTTCTATTTTATATTCCGTACTTTCAGTTTTGTAGTTGTATAATAAAAAGAAAATTATAAAAATAGAAAATAAAATGAAAAAAGTAGGGGGTATAAATGGTGTTTTAAATGGATATTAATAACCTATTACTTTTTTTATTAACACATATTAAAGCACAAGTACAGTAAGCATCTTGTGATATACTCCGTGTATATATATAACTGTTTAAAACAAAACTAAAGTGTGATAATCAAAACTTGAAATGTGCAAATCACCTCTATTTATGATTTGTTTTTGAGTATCAAAAATACAAAATAAAGTAAAAAAAAAGTTTGTGTTCACGATCACGAATATTATTTAGAAAAAAAATAATAACAGAGAGAAAAGGGTTATTAGATTGAATTTGATATTAAATGTTTTTCTTTTTAAATTCAAATGAAAATAATTATTGTAATTTTTTTTTTCTGTGATTTTTTTTACTCAAAAAACTTGAGAAGTGAGCAATAATGATTTATGGCATTTGTGGTCCATCAGTCAAAGATTGTGGAATGAAATCAAAGTATCTGCTAACATGAATTAAAAAGATTTTTCTTTTATAAGCAAACATGTTTTAATGTAGCATTGAAGACGACGGTGAGAATGGAATTGCAAAAAAATTCCACGCCTAGCTTAGCTTAAAATATTTATACCGCGGGTTAACATAAAAATACGTCATTGAATTTTTCATAAAAAGTTAACTATGGTAACGAACTTTCAGTTTGTTCATTTAAGTTATCGAAATTATGAAACATGACATTATGGTTCCCGAACTTATAAAAATGTATGTACACATCACTGTACTTGTAAAACACGACATTTATGTTACTTAACTTACTAAAAATATGCGTTCAAGTCACTCATAATAGCATTGAAGTTATGAACAGTAATCTAAATGTCAATTGTTATAAGTTGAGTATCTCAAATGAACAAGATGAAAGTTCATTACTTATACACTTATTTTTTTTTTTTTTTTATTTTTTTTTTTTTTTTNATTAGTTACTGCGAAAAAAAATAATAACAGAGAGAGAAGGGTTATTAGATTGCGAATTTGATATAAATGTTTTTCTTTTTAAATTCAAATGAAATAATTATGTGTAATTTTTTTTTGTCACCTCGGATTTCCCTTTTTTTACTGTAACCAACTCTGAGAGCTGAGCGAAATAAATATGATTGTATCAGGTTACAATCTTGTTGGTCCATCAGTCAAACAGATTTTTAGGAATGGAGAGAAAATTTTTTCTCACAGGAGGCAGTTAATAACTCTTAACATGTGTGAAGTATCCAAAGAGGTTTTTTACTCTTGTACACACACATGTGATATCCGGGTAGCATTGACGATCAAGACGGCGGTGAGTAATGGAGATCCTGCAAAAAAATTCCACGCCTAGCTTAGCTTGAAATATTTATATCGCGGGTTTAACATAAAAATACGTCATTGAATTTTTCATAAAAAGTTAATAGGTTACGGTTCAAAGCGTACCGAACTTTCAGTTTTTCATCTCTAAGTTATCGAAATATGAAACACTGACATTAGGGTACACCAAGTACCCGTTGATTAAAAATGATTGTACACCGTTTTCTATCTGCCTGGGTGAATACTCCCCCGTAGTTTAGAGACTCAGCCATTTATGTTACTTAACTTACCTAACAAATACGGTGCGTTCATACCCCCCCGTTTTAACCGTCACTGCGATATTAAGAATTAGCATACCGAAGTTATGAACAGTAATCTAAATGTCAATTGTTATAAGATTAGTATCCAAAGGTGAAAGATGAAAGTTCATTACTTATACAGACTTATTTTTTTTTCCCTCTTCTCTAATATTTTTCTGTTATTTATATCTGTTTGGTTTACGTACCGTATATCAGGAATCGGTACCGTTTCCCGGTACGGTTTCGCGGTTCGGTTTCCCCGGGATTCGGTTTAAATGCTCATCCCCTAACCTTTATAGTATGTGGTATAAAGAAGAAAAATATACTAATGCATCATCACCGAATCCCGGAACCGAACCGGAACCGTACCGGTACCGTACCGAAACGGTACCGATTCCTGATATACGGTACGGTACCGGTACTACGAAATAAGGAGGAAAAAAATCGGTACCACTAATTCGGTACGGGACCGGTACCAAATCGGGATATTCCCGAAAAAAAAACGGGAAAATCCCGATTTCCCGGTACCAATACCGGTACCGTTATCCGAATCCCGTTCGGTACGGTACCGGTACCACAATTTATGCTCCGGAAAAAATCGGTACCACTAATTCGGTACGGGATCGGTACGGTACCGGTACCGTGCTCATCCCTATATAAAGGTAAAAGTTATTACAAAAATTGGTTGTAAACTAGCACTAGTCGAGCTACTCGTGAGCTACTCAAGCTTGGCTCGTTAAAATCATAATTCAAAGTCGAGCACAAACTTAACATAAACCATGTTTAATAAACGATCAATTAAGCTTCAAATATTAAACATATTAAGCAACTAAGATCTTTTGTACTCTAAAACCAACAATCGGCACAAAAGAGTTCTAAGGACCATTTTGACATTTTGTACCTCATTGTTTGTGATATAATTCCAAAAAACAAATCTGGAAATATAATAAATTCTTAAGAGGTAAAGATAGATCAGTTTGGTTTAATATACACTTTGCCAATCCATTCACGTCATCTATAATTTTAAACCTTACCATAACTCATTGATCAAATTTGGACATGAATTAGTTGTCAAGGAAAGTATTAAAATGGACATTATATTTATGACTACAAGCAATTCATGAATCGACAAAAAAGTCAACTTTATACACGATGAATGTATCTTTGCCTGTTATAAACATGTAGATTTAATATCTAGAAGAATGGTAGGTGTGTATTATATCCTAGGATTGACCATTCAAATGCAAAGTAGATAACTTATGGTAGAACTAACATAAATCATGGCATGAAATAAGGTTTTTGAATTCTTCCTTGACGTGTATGGTTAATAAGTACACAAATCATGGACATGAGACAAAAGTATAAACCTTTAACTTGTAGCATTCTTTGTGAATGTGACCCTTGTGATAAAAGACAACAAATGGATGTCTTTTATGAAAGTCGGAGTAATATGGAACCGTCCCGTTTAAGAATGCGACACGTATATTTTTTCAAACGAGATTAAGTATTGTCGTTGTATGTATACCCGAATCGAAAAGCTGCTTAAATGAGAATGGGGGTTGTGGTCAACATACACAATATACATGGTCAAACGCATAAAGCTAACACTATCAACATAGATCGGTATTTATGTTTGACAAGAGTAACTGTTGTTGGAACTGCAGATAAGGATTATTAAAAATGACTATTTTTAAAAACTAGATGAAATGACATTTGATTTTAGAGATTACGAAGATTTTTATTCTATGTGATTGGGTGCATTATCAATTGATTAATTCTATGTGATTGATTCTATAGAAGTTGCATTTTTCTTTTTCAACCATGTATATGCTCAAATGGGCCACAATGATATGCGGACATACTATATAGTTCGGCCCTTTGTTAAGCCCACATGCTCACATAGTTTAGCAGTTTAGCTAGGGGTGTTCATCGGTTCGGTTTTCGGTTAATCGGTTTATTCGGTTCGGGTTGTTCGGTTAAAAAAGTTTTTTGGGTCATAACCGAAAACCGAACCGAACCGAACCAAGAACCGAACCGAAGTTCGGTTCGGTTATGGGTCAAAACCGAAAACCGAAATTTGTACTTGAATTACACTATTTATATTGTTTTTAAAAATTTATTTATATATATTTTTAGCAAAAAAAAATATTTCAAGCGTAAAAAGTGTTTTTTATAGTAGTATAAAATTTTAATGGACATCTTATATATATAAAATAATAAAAATATATATAAAAATATATATATATTTATATAAATTCGGTTTTCGGTTCAAATAGCTAAACCCATATCCAAACCGAAAACCGAATTTTTAATTCGGTTCGATTCGGTTTTGACAACTTCGGTTCGGTTATAAGTTAGGTTTGATTTTTTTCGGTTCGGTTCAGTTCAATTTTCGGTTTTTTCGGTTTATTACCCGAACCATGAACACCCCTAGTTTAGCACTTTGCAATTAAGTTCTCGCTTATGAAAAGGTTTCATTTTGGCCAAATTTGATATTTACAATTTTTTTTAACGCAAATTTATGACTCTAAATTATCAGGTACATAACTTTTTTTTACGAGTATAAAGAAAAAAAATGAACTAAAAGTTACGATTTCATTAAAACTACAAGAAGTCGTGTATTTATTTTGACATATTGGTGGACTAACTGAAAAAGACATGTATTTGCGTGATATAAAATTTCGGGACCATGTTCATATCAGAGAAATCAAGATTATTAACGAAAATTTACACTATGCGTCAAACATCCATCGGGTTCCCGTAAACCCATAAATCCACCCCTGTAATTATGTTTATAAAAAATTTGTGTCATATATTTCAAGAAGGGATTGACTAACGGGTGCCCTCAGGATAAGGTTTAACGTTATTATAAAAGGAAACTTTGAGTTTATTGAATTAAAAATCAAATTTAATTATGGTAATTTACGAGTTTAATTAATGTTTATTAAATGCAATTTGTATGTTAAAATGAAAATTTGTATTTAATGAATGCAGTTTAACTGGTGCCTTCAGGACACTTGTTAGACAAACCTTTTCAAGGAATACTTGAACCTATAGCCATTTAATTGCGAAACTTCACACACACCATGACGAGCCCTTAGATTTTGATATCCACATAAGTATAAAATGAAGACTAAAATATTAAATTCCATACGTGTCTAATCTTAGCTATATGATCTTTCTCTTCCTCGTTTATCTCTATCATAAACCATATTATAACAAACATCAGGTATATATGGATACTTTATATTTTAGCATGATCAATTTTATATCTTACATGCATACGTACATTAGACATGAATCAATTCCATGTCGAATCCATATATGAAAAAATATCAAAGATTTGTGACATTTTACAAATTTTGGTTTGGAGATTGAATTAACCTTGTGTGTGATTATAGAATCATTTGATTCGATATGGAAGAAACGATGTTCACGCCTGCCATAGAAGGAATGAACCATATGAAGACGGATCACGGAGACATATTGACTAAGCCATTCTTGGACGTTTGCAAAATGTTGTTGCCGATTCTAGGTGTGTTCCTTGTGTCTTTCTCGATTGGGGTTTATTACACCGGTTTATTGGTCTCTAATTTAGTTATCGACATATTTAACTCATAAGAAACAATGTCACTGCAAGTTCTATTTCAAGGCCTTTTCCTAGTGACCATGTTGGAACCAAAGGGACTTTGGCCTAGTGACATGTGAGCAATCTATCAACCAAGAAGTTGTGTGATTAAGTCTCGGTTAAGACACTTGGAGATATTAGTTATGAGTGTGTAATACTGCATGTCAAAAACATGAATTGAAATGACCTTGTTACGTGAGAGCGTATCATGTTAACATGTTTCTTTTCACTTTTAGATAAATTTGGAGCTGCCATGGCAATTGTGAAATCGGATATAAGTGGAAACATTGCTGTGAGTCATCCCTAACGTTACCTTATTTACATCCTTTTTCTGCCAATTGTGACTGTTTTTTGTTTACTTGTAGAGATTGGATACTAAGCATACAGAAAATCCAACTAGATATAACTACTTATATGCTCTAGTACAAGCTGAATTTGAGACAAAAACCGCAAAGAATTCATCAAGTTGTAGCAACGGTCTTCTTTGGTTAACAAGGTACCATGTTCTCACTCAATTTCAACATAAACATTACATATATATTCGTGTCTCATCATAATTACTTTACTAATACGTGTCTAGGATAACCTAATATTGATACAATATGGTATAATCAACATTTGATTACCCTTGATTTTTAAATTTTAAAAATTCGGCTTTTGAAGAGCAATGGATTTCTTGGTGGAGCTATTTCGTAACTTACACCAACATCAAGATTGGTCAATGCAACAAGCTTGTAATGATTCCTACGGCAAGACTTTGAAGAAATGGCATGGATGGATAGCAAGTTCAAGTTTTACAGTAGGTTTTAATTACCTAGTTTTTTATGGATTTACCGTGATTTAAATGAGCTAACAGTCTTGAATTTTCTCATATTATTATTTTTGTTTAGGCTAATGTTCTATACGAAATTTTAGGTTGGCATTAAGTTGGTTCCTGATAGGAAGAAGTTCATGGAGGTCATAGCAGGCAAGGGAGATACTTATGCTGATATGGACAAATTTTGTGTATCATTTTCACCGGTTTTAATTCAAATTCATAAATTCCTGGTAAGCCACATGTCCCTAACTCTAAAAGTAATAGTGGCAAGATGGGTAAGTTGGGTAACAGGTCAAAACGGGTAAATTTGTAGTACAGGTTGAAACATGTTGGATTGAACCATAATCATCTTTGTCAGTTTATATAAAGACTTTTTTGTATGTAATTAATGCATGATGGAGTACTTTTAATAAGGAAATTTAAAAGGTTGGATGCTTTGAAAACTCGCTTTGGGAGACTTTCGACCTGACTAATCCATAATCAGTCCTTAACTTTTTTACTTGACCCGTTTGACATTAAACATGAATACATGATCGTGTCATAGGCAAACGGTCGAAACTATTCATTTACTAAATTGCACCACCTTAATTTCACAAATTTTGTCAATTTGATATCATACAGCATTCTTGTGGCATGGATTCTATGAAGGCATCATGATGGTAGAGATCTCAATGCGAGTTTTGGGGTCACCATACTGATCTATCACTTTCCATGCCTTATGTATGCGTTTTTGGTTACAATGTTTTGTTGTCTCCCAACCCTAGCTTCAATGTTATTTGTTCTCCATCTAGATGTCTTCATTTGATTAGAAATTTGTTTGCGTATTCGGCTTTTGTTGCTAATTTATTGATATTTATTTGTTGTTGTAATCTAGTTATATTTCATGGATTTATTTAAGTTTTTGCTTTTAAAGACTCAATATTTAACACACCCCACCCCCCCGCCCCCCCCCCCCCCGGTAATGAAGAAACGAGCCCATCTTATAGTAACTTTTTCCTCGAATATGTTGCATGTTATAACAAAATTTCAAGAAGGAATTTGAAAAACTACCTCCCAAGTTTGATCAAACAAATTTTACAGACTCGGAGTTCCTCCCGTCAATTAAGGTTGTGGAGTTCTTGTTTGCAGTCATATTTGATTTTATAAGGAATTCTTGAAGCTCCTGATACGAACCTTGCAGATAGTATCGAGATAGGCACCACTTTCAAGCGGGTGCAGGCTTCCTTAAAGAACCTTGTATTTAATTGCTACTTGTCAACAACCATTAGTTTTCTTTAATTTTGGATATGGTGTATTGGTTAAGGTGGACATAGGATGTAATTATATACATCGCGAGCCGCATACGTCCCAACACAAAGGATTTATATTGCTTCCGCGGGTTTACTTTGGGTATTGGTTCTTTGCTTCGCACGTCATTCGTTGACCATCAAATATGTCATTAATGTCCTTTTCTTTATGTCAAGTTCTATTAGTAATTTATTCTCTCGTTTCTTTCGTATGATCAAAAAAAAAAAAAAAAAAAAAAAAAAAAAAAAAAAAATTGGACTATATGATTTTCTAGAGGAAAAACACGCCCGTTTTTCGGGAAAGTTCTTTGGGGTTGAAGTTTTAGGAACAACTTTCGTTTATCATCTTTTCTTTTGATGTTATTGCAAGAGTCTTAATTAAAATTTTTTTGTTTTTAGGTTATAAGGGATACTTTTGGGTTATCCCATTTAAATTTAGTGAGGGGATATTTTGGGTGTATCCGTTTGTTTTAGTTGTAGGGGATACTTTGGTTATCCCGTTTGGTCAGGAATACTTTGGGTTTATCCTGTTGGTTAGGGATACTTGGTTTATCCCATGTGGTTAGGATACTTTGGTTTATACCTGTTTGGTAAGCGGATACTTTGGTTTATCCGGTTTTGTTTGTGCTGCTAAAGATGTGCTTTCCGCTTTGTGTCGAGATATCCTTCATCAGCAATTTTATTTGCTTTATTTATGTTATTAGCTTTAACTCTCCAGTTTGAGCTTTCGCAATTTCCCGCTCAAACTGCGGGGGAGTTGTTAGCCCGTATTGTATACAGGCCCAAGCCCGTGTCTAGAATATTATATCTGTACATTGTAAATCATTATATTCAATCCAATAAGATCATCATCATGTGGAATATGCAGTTTACATTATCTGATATAGTACATTAAGTTCATTACGCACCAGATAACACAACACAAACAGACTTGAACAACGTTGCCTGAAAACAGACATCACATGTTTGAGTGATTTGAGAGAACAAGGTCAGTCGGCTAATGGCGGAGTGACTAATCCAGTGCCCGTAGCCGTGGCGGTGGCCTGAGATCTGATTCTGCCTGCCCGAATAGAGATGAGGATTCATGTGGATGAGCGCCTGGGTTCTGAATCAGCATTTCAAAATAAGGAGTTGTGAAGCGTGAAGAACAAAGAACTTTACAGTTTTTAGCTCCTCGCAATTTTCGTTCACCTTTAAACTCGTTTGGGAGAAAGACAATCTCGCTTGGTGTCATTTTTGGAACACCTCTTATTTTCAAGGTATCCAATGATGGAAATGAATAAGCCTCCTTTCTAAGCAAAAAAATCCCTTGAGGACTATCAAGATCAACAATTTTAAGGACTTCAGACAAGGAAACTTTACAATAGCATTCCCACTAATGGCATCAGATTTCTTCTTCTCCCTTCACAATTACCTTCATACTTCCACACCCCTGTCTTTTATATGTAGTTCCTGGAGTTGCAATAGACTACCAACCCATCGAACATGTAAATACATTTTAAATAATCACAATCTTTTTTTTTTTTTTTTTTTTTTTTTTTTTTTTTTTTTTTTTTTTTTTTTTTTTTTTTTTTTTTTTTTTTTTTTTTTAATAGACATTCTTGTTAGGTTCGGTAAACTTTAAGACGT
The DNA here is from genome assembly GCA_014162995.1 of Artemisia annua. Lineage (NCBI taxonomy): Eukaryota > Viridiplantae > Streptophyta > Magnoliopsida > Asterales > Asteraceae > Artemisia > Artemisia annua. Next base: position 254,455 of record LBNU01018343.1, on the reverse strand, counting down.
CCCCTGCTTGCTCTCATATATACTTGAGACTATTAACCCCTCCAAGTCCACTTGTTCAAGTTTGGAATTCAGCTTCCAGTTTGGTAAACAAATATCTGCTCAGTGTCGTCACATTCTCCCAAAACGAACAGTTTCAAGCATTTTGCCAGTTGTGACACTTCATCAGATGAATAAAGGAGCTGTCCACCACGGGGTTTATAATCATTCAACTTCGATCAAATTATGATGTGACCAAGGCACCGTTTCATAGTAGTAAGTGGTTGGTACGAGCTTGAACCCTCAGAACTTGGTAATTCGGGCCTACAAGGTAAAAAAAAAAAAAAAAAAAAAAAAACAAAACACCACTCATTTACACAAAGCTTATGTCACGGATATTGTACATTCAGTTGGTTCAACTGATAAAAAAAACTTCATATGCAAGGTAAAATAAGCCAAAAAGGCTCTACATGATTGTAAAAACCGTTGGGCTTGGGGAATCACATACATAACCAAAACCGTTGATATTGCTAATCATATTNAAATGCTCCTAGTTGGGTAATCACTAATTTCCATATAATATATCGTCGTCACGTGTGTGAGTGACATTGTTCTTGATAATAATTTTTTCATGCGTTACATGTATGATAGATGAACGAGTTTCAAGGCTCTTCGGATGCTGGATCGTCAAAAGGTACATGTTTATATGATGAACCTTTTCTAGGTGTAACATATTTATAAAGATGTCAACTGATGCACCCGATCGTTGTTCTTCTGTAAGGGGAAAAAAAAGTTGTAGTGTGATGTTCATATGTTATTAATCAAGACATTGTCAATCCCCGTTGCCTTTTGGATCCCAAATTTATAATAATTTCTAACCAAAAACACTTGTCATCCCATATAGAATCGACGGGAACTCCTAATCGTCATGGCAAGTCAAAACAATCCAACACAGACACCAGGTCGCGAAAGAGCAAGACCTCAACTAGTGATAATGAAACTAGTCGTGCTAGGCGGAACAAAAACACAACCGCGGGGGCTGAGTCACCGTCACAAGATGCAGGAGCCAAAAAGAACCGAAAGAAAAAGAGAGCAACAAACCGAGACTCATCTGCCTCAAATAACTCGTATGACTCGAAAAGTGGTGAGATGTAGCTAACACAAGGTCGATAAGAGTACATTGTGGAATTGATCAACCATAATATACACCATGGTTTTGGCATCTCTACATATATGGATTTGTGACAATTATATTGCAACATAGGATTGAAAATTGTTATATTTTTAAACTTTAGGAGCTTACACTTTGTAATTCTTTTCTTCTTGTTTTGCACATACGTGACAATGTGAATTATATCATTTTACTTTTAGTCCCGAACCCGTAATTATCAATATTCGTGATTTTTCAAAATCGAATCTATATATGATGCAAGTATTTGCAGACTAATCCTACCTCTCCGGCCAAACGTGACTATAAGCACATTTTTTAGACAAGAAAAATTATAATTTTATATGAGATTTAAGACTACACCGCAAAAATCAATGGTGTCCCGGGACACACCCTGGTTCCGTCACTGTCTAAGCGATATGATATAGTTAAGGTACTTTGATACATTAGATACCAATGTTGTATTGTTAAATACATAATTCGACACAAGTTTTGTAGTTGACGACACATAGGATTCTTATTTTGTGTGTAATAGTTAAGTACATTGGAGATACTTTGTGGGTTTTGTACGCGTTTATGTCTTTTTATCCTTGCGTGCATTCTTGTTGGCAAGGTTCTCAAATAGACTGCCGTCGAAAAGACCTCTCATGGATTCTTTAGATAGGTAGCCGATTGGAGAACTAGAATATTATTGACTGGAAAACTTATCGATTACATTGTTTGCAATTTGTTAAATAGACATGACAACCCTAGATACCATAACCCACAACCCAGGCTTGGGCTGGTAAACATAAACAGGAATCCAAAAACAAATGACCCAAACAAAACACGTAAAATGACCCGAACATAAAACATAAAACACATGATACAGATACTAGCCCATGACGAAGTCTTTGTGCCAAACGGGCGCTACCGAAACTCTTTTGGCCCGACCCAATTTTAAAGATACCGACGTATCAGTTCCGTACATTTTAGATGTTAGGGGAAGCAAACTTAAAATGTTTCCGAGGTGATGTTATATTTTGCAACATTATTAACGGACAAAGGCATAAATTAACACAAGAGCAACAACCAATGCTGTCATTGGTACGTTTTGTAAAAACTACTCCCTCCGTCCTAAATTTATTGTCCACAATTGATTTTTTTAGTCTTTCTTCTTCAACTTTGACCTTAAATATTTTTGTAGGTGTTATATAATATTTTATGCAAAATATATAAATGGATTGGGTTTTAAGTGTACTTTTCAATGGTATAATTTTTCATCAAGTATTATATAATAAAAAATATCTATCAATGGTCAAAGTTGAACTAGTTTGACTTTGAAAATTCAAACTGGACAATAATTTTGGGACGGAGGGAGTATAAAATATATATAGAACACACATTCTATGCTATAACTAGGTAATCCATAACCGATATAAAAGTTGTTTGACTTGTTGATAGACTACTCCGGAGATGTTTTTAGAAGCAATCCATTTACCCTGAGGTTGAGGTGTAACTGTTTACATCATACCTCCTCGTATCTTTCTTTGACGGGATTGGGTGTTGTCGTTGTTGTTGATAGACTACATGCCCCATGTACATCACACGAATATCAAATCAAAGCAATGTGCCATTCTCTATGCGAAAAAGTCGAATATTTTTCTCAAAAAATATGTGGAAAACGACTTCTGAATTTAATGACCAAAATTTAACTAATCTAACGGCTAGAAAAGAACGTACTTAGACAACTACAATCATGTATACATTTTGCAAGCGAGGGTTTATAAAAACTTCAAGATCATTGCACCATCTTCATTAAAAAGTATATGAAACTTTTGAATGCGTTTAATATCTTGTAGATTTTTTTTGAATTTCGGGTAAACCTTCATGAATTACATTTTGAATTTGAGGGATTAACTACATTGAAGGTTAAATATAACTCGCCTAAATATAAAATGTGTGTACATATGTTAGATTATTTCATTCCATTCTTCTAACAATAATCACTTCAAGTATATGCATCGAAAAAGTTATTATATTCACCACCCTACAACATTTTAATATGTGCGTTTTCTTTTATGTGACTACGAATCTTAGAAACACTGAGATCATGAGATGTTTGTGCTAGCTTAATTTATGAGGCTTATGAGCTTGTATAGAATTTTGAAACCTCATAAGCCCTTTTTTTTTTTTTTTTTTTTTTT
>LBNU01018343.1:220866-242753 GCA_014162995.1 Artemisia annua | reverse complement strand
GGACCTGATAACTTATATTCACCCACATTTGACTACTTGGGATCCCGAGCTCTGCTTATATCAAGAGATCGCCCAGCATGTTGGAAGTACTTGTCTTAGGTACTATTGTTATTTATGCCTTTTGAGTTTGTGTAATATATTTGTCACCAAGTGTGCGTTGGTGTTTCATGTATTGTTTTACATTCTCTTATGTAATAGTGCAAAACCGTGAAACTGTTTATTTTGAATTTTCGATAAGTTTGAGCATGTGAATTACTTGTTTGTTGTTTGTTTTTTGAGTATGGGTTGATATACTTCTAGCAGATATATCATTTTAGCTAAGCTCATTGGCTAAAGTCTACATGTACTTTGTATAGAAAATATTGAGTTGATTACATTATTATTGCAGACCTATTTGCATACAAAATGTGGCATCCATTCAGTGCTTTGTATTCTTCAGTATTCAATTTCAAACAACAAAAGGACATAGTGAACTCCGTTAGACTATTAGCTTGTAAGTAACTACCAAAAACTTTTGTACTAATTTGCTAGCCGGCCAACATGGAACGGTTCACTTTGTATGGAAATCTATATAAATACATCCTTAGAAAGCTACTTGTTTTGTAAACAATCTATCAGCAATGAACATATCACACCATCCCCAGCAGTCTAAATGGTCTTCCGGGCTCTGTGAATGTGGCAACAATGCTGGGACATGTAAGTGACTGGCACCTGTCTATGTATCCATTTATGTATGCAATAGTGCAAGTTGAGTTTTATGAATAATGATGATATTATCGAAATGGTTTTGCAGGTTTCATAACATGCTGTCTTCCATGTATCACCTTTGGTCAGATTGCAGAAATGGTGGACGAGGGTCAAAGTTGTAAGTAACTAACCAATGCTAACCTTAGAGGTGACAAAGGCAATCCGAAATCTGAACTAGAGAGTTTAGTTAAAATTATAGGAAAAAAGACACTTTTATATAATTTTCCTAATTGTTTTGTTATAAAAGTTAGATCATACAACTCTATAATGTTTGGCTTTAGTAATCCTATCTATATTTTAATTGTAGCGTGATATATAAAGAGGCAAACATAGTTATACCACAGTCCCAATATCGCCATTTTGATCATTTACTGAGTTACAGATGGCCATCAATGATCAAGATTAACTCTTAACCTGTAACGTTAATTATTCATAGTTGGTTTTACATGTAGCATGTGTCGTTCAAGGCTGCATCTATGGTATCTTGATGACGGTTTCATGCCATTGGCTCTATGCATGCATGTTTAGAGAACGTTTACGAGCCAAATATGGTTTACCATCCGACCCATGTAACGATTGTTGTGTTCACTTCTGTTGTGACGCGTGTGCCCTTTGTCAAGAACACACTGAGCTCAAGCACCGCGGCCTCGACCCATCCAAAGGTTGGTTCTATAAAATTGCAAACTTTGACCAATTTGGTAAGAAATATATCATAATGGTGCAAGTGTTTGGCTTAACATGGTGGTTATTGTTTGATTATAGGTTGGATTGGGCCACCAAATGCTCCTCCACATATGCCACCTTCAATGCAAAGATGAATTTGAACTTTGAACTCATTGTAATTTGGGCAAGGACTTACATTCATTTTGATCATTAAACAAAATAAGAAAATAAAAGAAATTACTTTTGTTCACTTTCTGTTAAAGCGCAAACAAAGCTAAAGCTCAAAATCTTATAAGCTCCGCGAAACTTGTTATGGCTGGAGTTCATATTTGCACCGATGTTCTAACTTTTATTAATGTATTAATTGAATAGCATAGCTGCTTACTGAAATCAAACATCTAAAATCTCGAAAAGAATTTGATAACAACACCCAAAAGACATTGAGAACTTTATATTTTATTTTCTAGAAACACGAAGAAAAACATATTACAGTAGTATTGTAATTTGTAAATGCCTTGGTAGCTATACATATATCAATAAAAAAACAAAACTATAATCTAATACAATAACAAAACAAGATAAAAAAAATATATCATATGATTTTGAAAACACCAAATTTTGGGTGGTCCATAAAAGTACTACTTTGTCGAGGATGAAGATTGAAGGCCCGCACGTTGACTCAGACGCAAAGATAGAAATCGGAATGACGAAGATCCTTCACCACCTTTATAACCGCAAGCAAGACAAGTAATGGATTGCTTATACCATCCTGTAACAATTACAAATGCAAATAAGATGGGAAGTAAAAACATGATATTCGGTTATTCTCATTTACCAAACAAAGAATGCTGAACAAGGATGACACAAATATTAGTAAGCTGCCCTGGAACATGCGAGCTATTATGGAGTCATCACTACGTGTAAAGTTTGCAAATATAACTGGGTCTGCAAAATCATCTGTTTATAGCCAAATCAGTTCATGATTTATTTATTTATTTNTTTTTTTTTTAAGTTTTGACCCTTTTTTTATTTGGAACTAAGTGCACCTGTTATATACTCATATGTTATTAGAGGCGGATAACGATTTGTTGTTTGTTAGAGGGAAAGCTTTGTGTGAGACTTTGTGGATGTGAAAAAGCAAAATTCCACAAGGCCTTGAAGGTATAGATAATGCTATTGGATTTTACTGTAGTCAACTTAAATCGTAAATTATGGTTGGTGCGAAGGAGTTGGTGACACGGGGTTTATCAGTTTAGCTTATGGGTGTCCTGATCTTTTTGCTCTCGACTTCTATTGTGTTTCTATGAAGGGTATGTTTTGATCATATAGTTGACATTTGAATATCAAACATTAGTTGTTCCTGGTGAAATTTGCGAGGCAAGTAATTGCCGCGTAATTGCTCCAGCCTTTGCTGAGTTTGCTAAGAAGTTCCCTGGTGCGGTTTTCCCTAAGGTGGATGTTGATGAAGTTGAGGTAAAATAAAAGTGTTGGTATGCGGTTTGTTCGATTAGTGTCTTCCAACATAGGACTAACTAAATCCTTCTTGGTCCTTATGTGTACAGAAAGTTGTTGCTGAGTACTAGGCAATATATATTGTTTCCAATTAACTTAAAAACTCTTTGTTTACAAGACTCTTTATTTTGGATAGCTAAGTGAAGCTAACATGATTTATAATGTTTGATGACAATGGTAAAGCAAGATGACAACATGATAGGTGAGGTGATGTATTTTTGATTAATCAAGAATCATCGGTATACTTTGGGTGATACAATAACCTACATTCTCATGTAATTTTGACCATTGAAGTTTGATGTGCAGGATATAGTGGTTGACATTTTACTCATAAAGTGGACCACATTGTACAAATGGAATTTTAAGTCAATCATTTGAAGTTTGAGCGTTAGACGCTGAGAGAATTAGCAATAAAATTTTGGGTTTAAAATTGCATATTTTCTGACCCACTTCAGCCCAATCCAAGCTTAAACCAGATTTAATTCTAACGAGTGGGGTAACCCGCGCGTTGCTGCGGGGTGCCATGACTAAGACATCCTTGTGAAGCCTCGGGACCGATTCACGATTTCTGCAACATTATAACATATATACATTCACTGGGATTCTTTCCCCCCACCAACTACTACAGTGATTTTATTATATTTTATTCGCACAGTAACTAACGGCCGTTAGTTACTGTAGCAACGACCGTTAATTTTTTTTTTTTTTTTTTTTTTTTATTTTATTATTTTTTTTTTAATTCCGCCTGCAATTGGCCCTTCGTCTTACAGGTTTGTTGTACATTTAGTCCTTATAACTAACGGCCGTTAAGTTATNTTTTTTTTTTAATTCCGCCTGCGATTGGCCCTTCGTCTTACAGGTTTGTTGCACATTTAGTCCTTATAACTAACGGCCGTTAAGTTATTTAACGACTGTTAGCTAATGACCGTTATCTTTATTTTTTTTTTAATTCGTACGAAATTGGTTCTTCATCTCAGAGTTTCGTTTCATATTTAGTCCTCTCATAATTTGCATAATTGGTCATTCGTGCTATACGTCCATTGCAAAGTCAGTCCTTTGTCACTAAATTGACGTTAAGTAGCTACCGGCCGTTATCACGCTTTTCCTATTCGGAAAACACCCCGCGGCAACGCGCGGGATTCCCATCTCGTTGGTGACATTAATGCTTTTTAAAATTGACATTAATGCTCTTTTTAAAATTGTCAACACACCAAACACTAAAAAAGTAAGTAGTATAAGTTAGACAAAACTAAAAAAGTGACATTAATGCATTTTAAAATTGTCAACACACCAAACACTTCTCCTCCACCTCACAATTAATTCCCTTTCCCTCTTTATCTCTCTCTCGTCACAAAACCCCCTTTTAATTTTTATAAAAAAATTATTAAATGGATGCAGCAGCGAGTTTACAAGATGTTCAAATCATCGACAGTGAAGAACAACCACAACAACAACAACAACCGTCGTTACGCGTTGACCACCTTGGTCAAAACGTTGACCAGATCTTCCTCCAAGTTGACCAGGTTTAATTAATTTAATTATTATTTCCTTTTAATTTAATTTAATTTAATTTAATTGATGACGTCATCATCATCATGATAATAATAATTTGTTGTGACATTCCGAGTTTTGTGGAATTAGTATCCAATTTTTTAAATTATTTTGTTGTTATATTAATTCTGCTATTAGATGATGATGACGTCATGATGATGATGATGATGATGATTAGTTAGTGATGTATATATTCCGAATGTTGTGGAATTAGTTTAATTCTGTTAGTTTGTTGTTGAATTAGTAACGGTTTTTAATGGATTCAGTTTTTTTTGGATTATTTTGTTGTTATATTAATTCTGTTGTTATACTAGAACGGTACCCGCGCAATGCGGCGGCGGGTACCATGTGATTATATTTTGCGTTATTTGGTTACATGTTTAGTTGTCTTCATGCTTTATAAGTAGAGATATTAGAGATGGTTAAGCCAAATAATTTTAGTTTGAACAACCAACCACTTCCTAACCAACTTGCTTCCTAACAAATTATCTTTCCATAACAAGCAAGAAAAAAGTCTGAATTTTAAGCCTTTCTAATTATAGAATAGTCTCAAATGCATTATAATGTAGTATAGATATAGATATAGATATGCCGAATGTTGTGGAATTAGTTTGTTATTTGATGATGATAGTTTGTTATTAGATGATGATGATAGTTTGTTCACTTTGTTGTGACATTCCGATTGTTGTGGAATTATGTAACAGTTTAATTAGTTTGTTATTCGATGTTGTGGAATTATGTAACAGTTTAATTAGTTTGTTATTAGATGATTACGATGACGTCACGGTGTTTATAATTTGTTGTGATATAGTATTATTCAGAATGTTGTTATATTAGATATGTTATTAGATATGATGACGTCATGATGGTGATGATGATTTGTTGCTGTGATATCTTCCGAGTGTTGTGGAATTAGGAACTGTCTTTTTTGTCTTTTTGTTGTTTGTTACAAAATTAGCGTGTTTTTGTTAGTTAATGAGTTATGACAAAATGTGTGAATTTGCGGTGTATTTATTTATTGGAAGATGATGATGTATTAGCGTGTGAATCATGTGTAGTGACACCTGGCGAAGAAAACGTTGGAATGTTGTTTATTACGATGAATTGTATTGATGAAATTTGAAATTTTGGGCATGACTATGTGAATTTAAATCTTGTTTATGTATATCAGGGTATAGGGTTTTAGGACTTTTATGCTAGAAGATGTGACCCTAGGTCTTTTTGGAAGCAGTTCCATTACCTCCACCATACCCTGCTTCGGCGGGATTGGTTATGTTGTTGTGGTTGTTGTTGTTGTATGCTAGAGGATTGAGCTAGGTGCGGTTCGTAGGATTGATTTAGATCCTGAAAATTTAAAATGGTTTACTTGGTATCTTTACTGGGAGTCGTATATGGTAGATGATATTTGATTGACGCGGCTTTTATTGTTTTTTTAGTAATTTAGACTTTTTTTAGTTTTATATCGGGATGGCAGTTTTAAAGATCAAGCCTTTATATGCTAGAGGATTGAGCTAAGTGACTGTAAGGTGTGTTTTAGTAGTATTGATTTACATTCTGAAAGTTTGTATGGAAGTAGGTAACTTGGTATCTTTCGCAGGAGTGGTTTATGGTAGATTGGTAGATCACGTTTGATGGGCCTGTAGTTATGTTAAAAGTTTGTTATTAGATGATGATGACGTCATGGTGAAGATGATGATAGTTTTTGCTGTGGAATTAGTAACTGTTTTTTTTTTTGTACTTTTCTTATTTGCTATTTTTTTCCATTAATTAATGAGTTAAGACAAAATGATGTGTGAATTTATTGGAAGATGATGATGACGTCATGACGGTGATGATTTGTTATTGTGATATTCCGAATGTTGTGGAATTAGTTATGTTATTAGATGATGATGACGTCATGATAGTAATGACCTAATGTTGTGATTTTCCTAGTGTTGTGAAATTAGGAACACGTCTTTTTGTTGTTATATGTTACTACTACTCCTTAAAATTAACATGTTTTTGTTAATTAATGAGTTATGACAAAATGTGTGGATTTTTGTTTTATTAATGTTTTTGTCTTTTAGTTTATTTATTAGGGTGTGAATCATGCGTAGCGACACATGGATAAGAAAATGTTGGAATGCTGTTTACTATGATCAATTGTATTGATCTGTGAGTTTATATCTTGTTAAGTAGTTGGCGGACTCATGTTGTTCGCATATGTTCGTTTTAAATGAAATAGAGTTGTTTATGTATATCACTATCAGGGTAGAAGCTTATAAGGTTTTAGGACTTTTTTGCTAGAGGATGTCACCGGAAGCAGTCCCTTTACCTCCACCATACCCCGCTTCGGTGGGATTGGGTATGTTGTTGTTGCTGTATCCTAGAGGATTGAGCTAGGTGCGGTTCTTAGGTTTGATTTAGATTCTGAAAGTTTAAAATGGTTGCCGTATATGGTAGATGAAATTTATTGACCCGGCTTTTATTGTTTTTTATAGTAATTTAGAGCTTTTTAGTTTTATATCGGGATGGCAGTTTTAAAGGCCTTTATATGCTAGGGAATGAGCTAAGGGACTGTAAGGTGTGTTTTATAGGATTGATTCACATTCTGAAAGTTTGTATGGAAGTAGGTAACTTGGTATCTTTAGCAGGAGTGGTTTATGGTAGATTGGTAGATCACGTTTAATGGGCCCTGTATTTATGTTAGAAGTTTGTTATTAGATGATGATGACGTCATGGTGAAGATGATGGTAGTTATTTGTGGAATTAGTATCTGTTTTTTTTGTAGTTTTCCTATTTTTTATTTTTTTCCCATTAATTAATGAGTTAAGACAAAATGATGATGTATTAGCATGAATCATGTGTAGTGACATCTGGCGAATATAATGTTGTTGATTATGATGAGGAAGTTTGTATTTAGGGCATGAATGTGTGAATATATATTTTTTGTTTTTAGTGATATATGCACTCATGGGCTTGGTGTGTGCTATGAGGTATTATGATAATTTTTAACGAGATAAAGGTTAGGACTTTTATGATAGAGTATGAATTGAGCTAGCTGTGTTTTCGTAGAGATTGATTTAGACGCTGAAAGTTTGTATGGAAATAGGTAACTTGATATCTTCTTCGGGATTTGTTTATGGAAGATCACATTTGAATGACCTGGATTTTTACGACGTAAAAACTGCTCACCTAGAATGTTGGAATTTTCAATAGAATGAGTTCTCTGAGGAACCCGTAAATTTAGGGCATGGATATGTGAATCTGTTATTTATATTACTAAGTCATGCACACATGCTCTTGGTTTTTGATTTGGGCAATTATGATAATTTTTAGCGAAAGAGAGTACTTTAGTTTATTCTTGATAGAAGCTTTTAAAGCTTTGCGATAGGATTGAGCTAAATAACAGACAGGTTTGCGTTTAGACCCTGAAAGTTTATATGGAAATAAGGAACTTGGTATCATCACCCGAGACCCATTTATGGTAGATCATGTTTGATGGACACTACTTTTTGTGATTGCAAACATATAACCTCAATGCATTCCGCGACTGTTACTTATTTCATTGCTTCTTTTAAGTTGAATGCCATCTGTTACATAAGTAATACATAATGAGGACAGAAATCCCGTATTGATATGCATATAGCCATGCCATTCTAGTTATATTAAAAAAAATCCACGGCGATGTACTAAAAGGTGCTCGTGAGTTGGAGTTCCATCTATAATAGACACTGGATTAACATTAAGGTTGTGTTTTCTAATATTGGTAATCCGTTAGGGCAATGCTTAGTAAATAGTAAGTCCTATTTCAAGGGCCGGGAAACTAACTAATGGGTTCTTCAGCTAAGGAGTACAAGCATTTACTAGTGGCATTAATGACAAGTCGGTTTTCATTTTGCAACATATGGTTGAAGATTTTATATGTATGAAAAAGATAAAGTTTTTTTTTTTCGGGTTCTTATCCATAGCCCTAAGTGCCTAAGTGCTTTTTTTAGCATTTGCCTATCTTTTCTGATGAGGTGGTCTTTTATGCTTGACTTGTTTTCATGTAAAACAGTAGATCTTTTCTTGATTATATGTATTCAGTTACCTTTTTGTGCGGTTTTCCTATTATTGTCTTATGTTAATTAACTTGCATCACGCTCTTGAATTTGTATGCATTATTTTGTTGTCACTAGTTTGACACTATATAACTGATTATGCAGCTTGAGAAAAGGTTAAACGAAGTTGAGCAGTTTTATTCAAAATCAGGTAAAAAGCAGTCAAATACTTCTAAAGCTAGTTCAGTAATTAGAGACAGAGATAAGGATAAACCAGTGACTAGCTTCAGAAGACGGCAGCAGGACGCATCACGCAGGGAAGCATCTGCTACAAGAAGAATGCAAGATCTTATGCGTCAATTTAATCAATTATTACAAAAGCACATCATATATCCTTCGCATTTCTGTAGTATTTGCCAAATATTTTTCCAAACATGTCGTATAGTTATAATTTAGTGCAATCAATCATGAAACTATACAGTTTAATTACAGAAAGCTTAATATAGTTTCTATTTACATAACGTGTTACCATATTTGATCTTCCTTTACTATCTTCTGGATTACTGCGCACCAGTGGGCAGGACCATTTAAGGAACCTGTGGACGTTGTAGGACTCGGTTTGCATGATTACTACGAGGTAATTCTGTACTTCTTTTTGAGTATTTTGTCATAAACATTTAGTGATGATGCAACGTTGCTCACTTTATATTGGTGTACTTTCTCTAATCTAGATCATTGAAAAGCCGATGGACTTCAGTACAATCGAGAAAAAATGGAAGGCAAAAGATGGCACCGGGTATACTAATGTCCGAGAAATGTGTGCAGACGTGAGATTAATTTTTAAAAATGCTATGAAGTATAATGATGAGAGACATGATGTTCATGTGATGGCCAAGACTTTACTTGACAAATTTGAGGAGAAGTGGCTGCAGCTTTTGCCAAAAGTTGATGAAGAGGTAAACTCAGATATCTGACCTGTCAAAAAGATTAAACTCTGTAATTGTTCGAGGGTTGTTTGGTAACTGTTCAGTAATATGTATTTTGTAGGATGAAAGACGAAAAAGGGAGGAAGCAGAGGCACATTTAGATGTGCAGTTTGCTCAGGAGGTTACTCATGCGAAAATGGCTAGAGATTTGAATGCCGAAGTAGGTTAAAATACCAGAGCTATTTGCCAAATGGATTTTCCGTTAAATTTATTAATTTAATTTAATTTTAATGGTCCTACAAGGACGAATTTAATGACTTGTTTTTTTCTTTAATTTACCTACTGCTCGAGTCATCTGTGACAATGATCTTGTTTCTTTTCAGCTTGATGTAGTTGACAAGCATCTCAAAAGTCTGAGAGACGTTGTGCTCCAAAATTGCAGGTTTGTCCTAGCATAACTCTTATTAGGACACCTGTCTCATGCTATCTTTATAACTTTTAAGCAATCTCCCAACCTGCTAAATATTCACTTTACAAGAGTTGCATTCGCTTCACCACTTTAGGTTTAGAGCCATATGATATTCTTTCTAACCCACTAAAGAGGAAAAATGAAAAAGTTGAAATAAAGCCAGTAAAATACTTGCTGGAGATGGAAAGAACGGCACGTGGGTGGGTTTAGTAATGGGTTAAGACAGGCTCTGCTTGAGAGGCGGTCATTCATTGGGTTGACTAAAAAAGCACTTTTTTGTCTTATACTATATGAATAATGAATGTGTTAATCATGATTACAAAAGGAATTACAAAATAGACTTCGAATTACTTTCAGTAAGTTTGACCCTATCTACCCATTTGACCCATTCGTTTTTAGCTAAGTTTTGATTAAACCTGTTCGACATAAACATAACCCAGCCGACCCATTGGTAAGTAAATATATAAAATCTACCATCTCTAGTAATTGTTATATTTACTTGTAACAAGCTGGTTCGTTGATTAGCTATCACATATCTCCATTGTTCGAAAGTTAGGTCATTAGATGTCTTTCACCTAGGACTTGTCTTGAACGGATGGATTGATTCACGCGGCTCCTCATTTAAAATTTGAAATATGGATTTTATTTTAATCTAAAGAACATGATTTATGTGTCATGACAATAATTACAATGGGATAGTGTCAATTGACTCGATTATCTTTTAAGAATCAAATCATTGTATTTATATATCACTTCTAAAGCTTTATCTTAAAATCCTTTGTTAAATGTATAACTCCCCATTTTAGGAAAATGTCGACCGAAGAGAAGAAAGCACTGATGACGGTTCTGACCCAGTTATCTCCTGAAGATCTCAACAAAGCACTACTAATTGTCGCTCAGAGTAACCCAAACTTTCTAGCAACTGGTCAAGAAGTGGACCTTGACATCGATGCACAGGTCATACTTAATACACTTATACTAAGTTAAACACGTTAAGTTTCATTTTATTTTGCTTATGAATGAGTCATGTTCTATTCTATCTCTAGTGTGACGATTAAAAAAAAGTTAAATGAAAAGGGAACCGGTCAAAATGCTCAAATATCACCAAAAATTATATTGTTTTTGCTGCATACAATCTACTGAATCACTTAATTTTAAATAGTAGTTGGAAATGGTCCCTATTTGCATTGTTTGCTTTCGCTTTTGATTCTCTGCCTGTTACCCATTACTCCTTTAGGGGGCAAAAGTGAAATTAGTGACATGAGTGACTTGAATTAAATGAGTTACTGTACATGTTTGGGGACAAAAAACGAAAACAAATAGTGTAATAAGGGAAAGTATATAAATAGTAACGATGAGGGACATTTTCCATAATTTTTCCTAAACAACATCGATAAGTTGTGTAATTTATGCTATAATTGTATATAGTTACTTTAGCTTGGCCCGTCAATTTTACTGAGACCAATAACAGCAAAGCATATACTAATATTTTCTCTTATAACATGCAGAGTGAGGCAACGTTATGGAAGTTGAAGTTCTTCGTGAAAGACCTACTTCAGGCCCAAGGAAAGAGTCCAAGAAGCATTGGCGGCGGTAACAGCACCATCAACAACAATGTGAATCAAAATCAAAATAAACGAAAATTTGTGACCAACGATACTCCTCAAGTGAGGCCCGCCCTGAAAAAGGGCAAAAAGGCTTGATAAAAGCTTTTTATGTTTCGTAGTTAAATCTGTGATTATGTGAATAATACACCACCGTTAACATCATGATCAAGGTTAGCTTAACTGAGTTTGTACCCTTTTTCTTTAGATAACACCGAGTTGAAACTTGTCAATTTTGGTCTCGTTCCTTTTGGACTCGTTATTATTATCGACTCTGTGTAGATCCTTATTTTGCCTGTTTTAATGGTGTCTAGAATTGATGTTTAAAATGACTCGAAACCATGTAACTACGATTGAATTTTCAGCATTGGAATTCTCCATTTTGACCATATCATAATAAGATTTTTAAACCACCATTGTTAAAAAAGCTACAAATGGGTTTACAATAAATTTTTGATATAAGGTGTGTTTTGTTAAAGTAGCAGTAGGAGTGAGCAATAGGTTATTTTTATTTATTTTTTTGTTTTTTATTTTTTTATTATTAAAAAAAAAAAAAAAAAAAAGGGTCTGGTAACGTATACGATGTGTAAAATAGCTACTAAATGTTTAACACTTTTAAATGCTACTTTATGAAGCGTTGAAAACAAAAATATATTTAAAAAAAAAAAAGATAAGTCTACTTGCTGTTTGTCAAACGAGCATTAAAATTACAACGCTCAATGCTCATATTACTAAATACTCTTAAATGCTCTGTGCCAACACACCCAGTATGAGTTCTTTACCTTAGTACCCTACCCATACCACTAAGAGTGCTAGGTGCATGCATCGAGCCATAGGCACGTGTTAAGGCGCCGGTACGTCAGCTTTTAACTTATAACATTTCTATAATACAAACAAGAAAAAACCGCTCTTTAATAACATTCTTATAACACAAAACCAAAATCCTTATAACAAGCAGTGCAGTGATGGCGCGTGTTATAGGCACATAAAATCCTTATAACAAGCAGTGCAGTGAGCCATATGCTCACTTTTGTGATGGTCGACTGGCCGACATGAAGACCTTGTATTCTAGAGAGAGACACTAGGCCACAACTTTCATATAACATGTGAGCTAAATCACGTAATCTTTATGATCATTTTATAAATAATTTCGATATCAATGTAGAAGTCACATTCTGAGGAGGCCCGGATTCTATGCAATGCAGAACACCAAGACCATCTATTGTATGCTTGAATGATCTCTACTGAATACATGTATTATCTTCATATTCTGCAATAACATTAGAAACAAAAAATACTTGTTTGCAAGCCATTATATTGCAGAAAGAACATAGCATATACATATAGATCATTAAATCACAACTTCAAAAGCATTGACCAGGAGGCGGAAACCACGCATGAATACGGGAGTTCCGGTAATACATGGACCACGGTCGAAAATTGACAGCCCTAGTAAACTAAACGGATGTTTTCCCTGTTTAAAAATTTAAACAGAAAGGTGAGTTTTCAACTCAAATGTTAGTAACGTAACCAGGGTGTTCGTGACTGTTTCAAACTTAAGATGTGTACGCAATAAAGTTTGAATTTGAGACCTCTTGTAAGAATATAACTCGCATCATATATTTTATTATGAAGCGAGTTATATTTTCACAAGAGATAATTGACTCGACTGCATGCGTATAAAGTTTGTTGTTACATGTGTAACAAATAATTGGCTCGACAACATTATGGTATGTATCACATTTTTTAATATCATAAAACAACTGTTTTTCGAATATCATAACTAGCATATTAAAAGTTTATGCAATGTTTATATAAATATAATAAAAGATCTAGTTTATGAAGTTTAAAATGCTCTAAGTCAAGCATCTTCAACTCAATCCTTTACACTAATCTTTACTCGACACTAATATTCCCTATAGTTGTCGGAAGTCTTTCTGAAAGCAGTTTCTTTACTTTCGGGTAAGGATGTGACTGTCTACCTTTCATCTTCTCCATACTTTGCTCCAACAAGAATTGGGTATTGTTGTTGTTACTAATATTCCCGATAGGTAATGGAATAATCTTCGACATTGCTTACGTTATTTGAGCAACAAACACAACTTTTAAGTACACAAATTCCAAGCACAAAATTTGTCAAGAATCTTTATCACAAACCAAACGTAAATTTTCAACAAACTCATCTACAATATTATCACATCACATTGATCAATGACAAAGAACAAGAACATCAACGACTATAGACATTCCATTTGTCAATAATAGCAATGCTTTTAACTCCAACATGATCAATTACAATTAATATGCAACAACCAACAATTGAACAAAAAACATCCTTAATCAAACCAAAAACACAACACAAATTACTTGTCTAGACTATAGTAACATGGACATACATCGGCTGTGAGTTCAAATCTCATGGATTAGTCGGCCAAAATATCAGAAATCATTGTTACCCAAAAAAACATCACATATCAATCATCTTGATACACTTTTTTCTGTAACAACTTTTTTAGCTTGAACCCGATTCATAACAATAACCACCAACAAAGTTTTAACCGAGAAGTAAGTCAAATAATGTCTTCAAAAAATCTCTAAAGTTTTAACCTCACTAAATAATAGCAATGATCATCATAATAAAAATAATTAAGATCATCATAAAAATAATCAAAAACGATAATAAAAATGATAAAGAGATCATCATAAAAATAATCAAGATCATCAAAAAACTAGCAAGAATTAACATCAACAAGAAAACGCTCGATCATCCAATCCATAACACATCCATGACAAAGCGCTACCAACAATTTAACCGAACAACAAAAACATCAACAACTAAAACCAAACTAAAGGAGTGTTTATTTAAGCTTATATGTAGGCTTATTAGCTTATCTGATTTTGGCTTATATTTCATAAGCCCCAATCTTTCAACTTATTTCGAGAACTATTAACATATATAACCTTGTTATAACACAACAAACTTATATAATCCAACATGTCTCAAACTAAGCCATAAAATACTAAGCCGAAACCAAATAAACTCATGAGCCCACGTATAAACTCAAACAAACACACCCCTAAATCATAACAACATTTTCGCGACATAACCCGAAACATTACATTACATTACATAACATATTAATCCACTTCTAGAAATGACCGCCACAAAACTCGTAAACATTAATATAATCGTTCACTACTAGAAATGATCGCCACTTCTAATGCTAACACATTACGATCACATATTATTAATCCACTTAGCAAGTTGTGTAGGATTAACAACACCCGAAATACAAACCCCATTATTATTATCATTATTACTCATCATTAAACTCGTAATCTCTTTATAACAAGTCTCATTCGCCTTCTGTTCCGTCTTTTTGTCGACTTTGCGTCCTAGCACACTTCCTTTAGTTAGAAACTCGTACGCCATATAACCTGCCAACATTTTGCTTGATGATGATGACGTCATCATCTTCTTATTATAAGTTTCACTTCCTTTGTAAGAAGGAGGTCTGTCTTTACGTTTAAGGATACCGTATGGATGGTGGTTGTCACCCATTTTTTTTTTTGAAAAAAGTTGAGGGGTGAAAGTGTAAATATGTTAAAGTTCAGGGGGTAATGTGAAAGTTGGGTTAAATGAGAATTAGGTTTTTCGTGGGTTTGGTAGAGGTGGTTGACAAGGAGGGGGTGAAAGTGTAAATATGATAAAGTTGAGGGGGTAAAAGTGTCAAAAAAGAAAGTTGTGGGGGATGAATGTGAAATGAGAATTAGGTTTCGTGGGTTTGGTAGGGGACTACTGTAATTCGTGTAACCCAGGCAATAAGGGTCGAATAATTACTTTTGGAAAGTGATACCACGATTCAGTGAGATATCCGGTTATTGATTATCTTTACCCTGCTACACGAAAAGCCCAATAATCCCAACAAGGATGTGACTACTTACATCTCATCTTCTCCATACTTGCTCCGGCAAAGATTGTGTATTGTTGTGGTTGTTATTAATATTCCTAATAGGTAATGGAATAATCTTTGACATTGCATACGTTATTTGAGCAACAAACACAACTTTAAGTACACAAATTCCAACCACAAAATTTGTCAAGAATCTATATCACAAACCAATCGTAAATTTTCAACAAAATCATCTACAATATTATCACATCACATTGATCAATGACAAAGAACAAGAACATCAACGACTATAGACATTCCATTTGTCAATAATAGCAATGTTTTTAACTCCAACATGATCAATTACAATTAATATGCAACAACCAACAATTGACCAAACAACATCCTTAATCAAACCAAAAACACAACACAAATTACTTGTCTAGACTGTAGTAACATGGATATATGTCGGCCGTGAGCTCAAATCTCATGGATTAGTCGGCCAAAATGTCAAAAATCATAGTTACCCCAAAAACAGACATATATCAATCATCTTGATACACTTTTTCCACAATAACTTTTTTTTAGCTTGAACTCAATGCATAACAATAACCACCAACAAAGTAATCTAGTAGTAAGTCACATATCTTCATAAAATATCTAAAAGTTTTAACGTCACTAAATACACATTCGAGATCATCATTAAAATACTAAAACAATATAAAGATATAGTACTAATTAAACCGCATATATCTAAGTATAAGAAAATAGCAAGAATTAACATAAAAAGAAAACGCTCGATCATCCAATCCATAACACATCCATGACAAAGTGCTACCAACAATTTAACCAAACAACAACAACATCAACAACTAAAACCAAACTAAGAGGGTGTTTATTTAAGCTTATATGTGTGCTTATTAGCTTATCTGATTTCGGCTTATATTACATAAGCCCCAGTCTTTCGGCTTATTTTGAGAACTATTAACTTATATAACCTTGTTATATCACAACAAACTTAGATAAACTAATACGTCTCAAAATAAGCCATAAAATTGAGGCTAATCAAATATAGGCCTAAACCAAATAAGTTCATGAGACAACGTATAAACACAAACACACCCCTAAATCATAACAACATTTTCGCGATATAACCCGAAACATTACATTACATTACATAACATATTAATCCACTTCTACAAATGACCGCCCCAAGACTCGTAAACATTAATATAATCGTTCACTACTAGAAATGATCGCCACTTCTAATGCTAACACATTACAGTGCATCACATATTAATCCACTTAGCAAGTTGTGTAGGATTAACAACACCCGAAATACAAACCCCATTATCATTATTATCATTATTATTCATCATTAAACTCGTAATCTCTTTATAACAAGTCTCATTCGCCTTCTGTTCCGTCTTTTTATCGACTTTGCGTCCTAGCACAGACCCTTTAGTTAGAAACTCATACGCCATATAGCCTGCTAACATTTTGCTTGATGATGATGATGACGTCATCATCTTCTTATTATAAGTTTCACTTCCTTTGTAAGAAGGTGGTCTGTCTTTACGTTTAAGGATACCGTATGGATGGTGGTTGTCACCCATTTTTTTCAAAAGTGTAAATATGTTAAAGTTCAGGGGGTGAAAGTGTAAATAAATGAAAGTTGAGGGGCAATGTGAAAGATGGGTGAAATGATAATTAGGTTTTTGTGGTTTTGGTGGGGTGGTTGACAAGGAGGGGTGAAAGTGTAAATATGTAAAAGTCTAGGGGGTAAAAGTGTCAAAAAAGAAAGTTGTGGGGGATGAATGTGAAATGAGAATTAGGTTTTCGTGGGTTTGGTAGGGGACTACTGCCTAAGGGTAGTTGGCAAAAGGGTCAAAGTTGTGAATATGGAAAGTTTAGGGGGGTAAAAGTGTCAACGTGTAAAAACTTGAGGGAAAATTTTGAAATGTTTTGGAATATGGTCGGAAATTATTGGAATGTGTTTTTTTTAAGAAAGCTAGTTGAGGGGGTGAAGTTGCCAATATCTGAAAGTTGAAGGGGTGATTATGGAAATTTGAAATGAAACATGAAAATATAGGGTAACAACTGAATCTGATATAGATCGGGTGGTATTGAAGGATAAATTTAACGGCGGAGTAACGGCGGAGATGACGGTGGGTGGGATGGTGGTGGATATTGGGGGCTAAAACAAATACAGTAATAAGTTTTTAAAAAAAAAGATTGTTTTTGTTTGTGGGTTATTAGAATGAATGAAAATGAAAATGGTGTGTGAATATATATATATGTGTAATATGTTGGGAGTTTTTTTTTTTTAAAAGGGGTTAGAGATGAATTAAATTACTAAAATTGCCATTTAATGGTTTTTATTAAGTGGTGGTTTTGTGATTATATTTTGGGGATAAGATTGGCGTAAGGTGTAGGTGAAAAGTGTGGTCGGATCAATATAGATCATAATTTTTTTTTTTTAAATTAAATAGTCAAATCCATCAATCAATTTCACATTAAAAAAAAAGAAAAAATAAAAATAAAAATCAACTTTTTACCTTTTTTTTTTTAAATAAAATATTTTGTAAATGGTAATCAAGCGGCAAAAATACACAATTCACTTTCTACATTTTCGACGACTTTTTTTCACGTGATTTCATAAATCACATGTGATTTTTCAGGAAGGAAATTCCGAAAAAAATATTCGTCAAAAGTATATAGAAGTGCCTACTTCTCGTTGTGATGGTATGATTTATTTCGCGCAACGATTAACGACTTCTGAGATATTTATTTTTTTCAGAAAAAGATGAAAGTGAGGTTTCTTAATCTGATGAAAAAATTATGTTCAAGATTTGTCTATTTGATTTTTAAAAAATTTGTGATCAAGATTTGTCTAATTACCGATTACGGAGTCCTGACGGAAATGGACTCTGTTGTTTCTTGTAAAAATCAAGTTACTTGAACAACGTTGTTAAAGAAGGTATTAGGAGTTACAACTGAAATGTATAATATGAGAGCATTAAAGTAAATACTTTTCAAGGTAAGTTGATCTACCAAAAATATTATTTCTTGATTTTTGAAATAAAATCTCGGAGAAAACAAGTATCAATGGTAACAACGATTAGACAACTAAATAGTATAGCAATCGTTTCGGTTGTGCAAGATTAGATAAGATTTTGAGCGACTTTCGAACTGTTAGATCAAGGTTAAACAGGCAACGCTTATACATGTGAATTTGACAATAATATCCAATGAACGATACAAAATGCTATCTTGGAAAACCATGTATGTAGCTCAAATTACACGATAGGCGAAAAGGTCACACATCAAGATAGTCTGGCATTTAATGCTGAAGAGCGTACGTAATGAAGTCATTTATGAAACCTCGTGGAGTAAGCATCAGGTGCAACGTACTCCACGCTCACGGTTCTTCCATCAAAATTCCGCCCATGTAAACAATGTGCAGCCGTGGTTGAAGCTTCCGTTCTTTTGTATTCCACCAAAACACAACCGAGCTCAAAAAGGTCATTCAGATCAGATGTCACATCTTTCATGTTATCATGTGAGTCTGGAACCATCTCCGGTTGCAAGGTGGTTTTCATCTCAATATCATCGATCGGTTTGCCCTCGTTCTCCGGTTGATCAATTGAAACCATCTCCGGTTTCAATGATTTGTTTCCCATCTCAATATCATCAACTGGTTTGCTTTCGTCCAGCTCCAATTGATCAATGGCAGAACTTATCTGGTTCGAGTTCTCCAAATTCTCGTTTTCTGGAACACAGTCAACCATAGTTGTATCATACGTTTCATCTTTCGCCATGTCGTTTTCATGTTCCTTACTAACAATGCCATTATCTCCTGAAGACCCATGTACCTTTTCAGGTTCATTTGTGTCGCCGATAGGAGTGGATTCGTCTTGCTTATCGCTGTGACACTTATTTACATCTGCAGGTTCTTCAACTTCTTCAGGCTGCTCTTTATCACTGTCTGAAGACTGTGATCCAGTTTCTATACAGCGGTCATCCTTTGCTTCATCCGCCATGGAATTAGATTCTTCGGTGGTTTTGACTGTTTCTGAGCTAGCGGGCATGTTGGTTTGCTTTATGATATTGATTGACTTGACCATGCCAAACCTACATATATTGTTTGGATAACATATTATAAAAAGATAAAGAAAGCACAAATTCGGGTCATTTATGTTAAGGCACGGCCAGGATGGGTTGACCCGTTTCCCTTTTTGTTATAACTATTTTCTACCTTTACCCGTTTGAGATAAAACATAACTTGAAGGAAAAGGGTGTCATAGTATTAAACCTGGCACACTCCAGTCGTATATCTTCTATTATTTCTTCCAATTCTGGTTCAGAGAGTGTCGATATGCTATGAGGATCCAGCTATATAAAAATCGAGCAGATCAGGATGACAAGAGTATTAAAATAATAAGAAAATAAGCACTAAACGAATTATACTTAAACTTGGAAAAACATACCACATTAGTGAGTTTCAGGACTTGCGTAGGTGTCTCGAGAAGTGGTCGTGCATGCAATGGAGTTCCATATGAAGGCTGCTCGGCATGATTTTCCTAAATATAATCAAGGTTTCAATTCCAAGAAGATAGAATATAAATCATAAGAATAAAGAGTGATTTCTTAAATTTTTTGGTGAAAACGGAAATGCAATTGAAGAGAGTGAAGGTGTACCACTGAAGAAGCATCTGGAGTTGCTTGAGTTACAGTCAGGACTTGCCCACCCAACTTCATACCATTAAGACCCGCACATGCTTTCACAGTGACTGATTGATCACCATACTGCATTTCAATAGATGTGATTAGCGTTTCTTACTGAAAATTGTAGTAGATCTAGTATTGTAGAGTATAGAATACGAGTTTCATACCTCAACAAAGGCACATGGACTGTCAGGATGTGCATTGTCCTCGAAATGGTAGGCCTTTATAGGTCCAAACGCACTAGCAACTTCCATCAGCTTGAAGCATAACCGGCGTTAATTAGATATTTTAAAAAGAAAAAGGAAAATAAAAAAGAACCAGAGGCGACGCTGTTTACCATTTTAGATGTAATAACCTTTGAAATCCCACCAACAAAAATCTGCAACACAAAATGATATAGAATTCTTTTTAACAAACGCAGATGAAAAAATTCAAGAACTTTACTAAAGATACAAACATAAGAATTATTCTCACTTAAGATCCTAAAAGGAAATCTTGTCGACCCAATCAAGGTTGAACGATTTATGTAAATAAAAGTATCCTTCTGGTAATGGACAAGATATTGAAGAAATCCAGTTGCAAAACGAAGTAGCTTATTTAAAAGATTTTAAAGTATTCAAACCACATGAAAATCTATTAAAATCATGCTTTAATACTTTATAGTTCTCAAATTTGTTATTTACTGTCCTAGGCTGCATAAAAAGTATACTTAGACGACATACTTACTATGGACAAATATCAGCAACCTTAAGACTAATACTGGTAACCTTAGTAAGCATGTTTATGGATTGCATTAAACAATTAAACAAAAGTTAGCGAGCTTTAAAATCGCACCACTGTGAGTCCGTGATCTAGTGTGGCAACCTTAAAAGGAGTTTACAATTCAACAAACCTTGTTAGGAGAGTCTTCAACAACGTTCTTAACAGAAACAGCTCCAGCCACAGGTTTCTCGGATACACCAGTCTGCATGAAAATAGCAACTGTCTGAAAACCTGCTACATGAATAGTAACCGCAGTATACCTCAGCAACCAGAACTTGATTACCAAGAGCTATGTTTCTAAGACTCTGTAATCTAATCACGTGGTATAACAGCATTAACAAAGGACTTTGATATCAACATCAAAATAACTACGAGAGAAATGATAAATCACTGAATGATTTACAAATTTCAATACATGTATAGTACTTTGATACCGATCTGCAACTTCCATTACATGGCAGAATACAGACATATAAAGCTTGTACTTTGTAGAATGAAAAGCAACACTGTACAAAACTTCGAGTTTTCTTGTGTGAGTATCCTAGTTGCAAACTAAATGAACGAAAATAACAAACCCAGCAAATACTCTAAGGAGTCCGTTTAGCTATGTTTGGGGAAAAATCATTTAAGAATGTTGACTTTGAGATACATGGCATAATACAGAACGCCAATTCATTCTATAAAATTAGATCTACAATATATCCAGTACTCTTAAACAACTGTAAGTTCACAAAGATGTAATAAGTTCGACCACAGAAAAGTTGCAAAATAATCTCACCTAAAAATTCTGAAACATGATATTTTATCAGACCTATACTGATTTGCGCTGGCAGAAACCACATAAACACTGAAACACATATAGGTATGTACATGCGTATCCATATAGGTATGTACATGCGGAACTTGAATATTTATTTATTTATTATTATTATTATTATTATTATTATTATTATTATTATTATTATTATTATTATTATTATTATTATTATTATTATTATTATTATTTATTT
>LBNU01018343.1:172980-220858 GCA_014162995.1 Artemisia annua | reverse complement strand
TAATAAGGTGGTTCTAAAACTGGTGCTTGGTACCCACACCGAGTATACATTTAGTAACAAACTGTAACTGTTGATACGAAGAATAAAAAGGACCTAAGTACTCGTCAAGACAATAGTATGTGTAATTGCCATAAACTAATTATGTGTACCAAGTCTTTTCAAGGAAGAGGCACCTGCATTCGCAACAGATATTGCCACTACAGTGTAAGTTCTTCGTAGTCAGGAAAATAAATATTACACTACACCTGAAATTCTTCTTATGTTAGGGAGTCAGCTTCATCACCATCCTGAACGTGAACTATGATATACCCAACATAAACAGCCTATTTAAGAATCCAACGTGATTGTCAGAAATATCTTCTTGAGAAAAATGATCATAAAATATACATACAAGGAAATGACATTAAAGAAGATGGGACTCAAGTTGGATTAAATTTAAGCTAATATCAACAAGTAACAACAACTTGTAATTATTAGGCATAAAATACGTTAAAAAGGGTCGAATGTAATACATGATACGGTCCAAAAGTTATCTACGAAGTTAGA
Source organism: Artemisia annua (assembly GCA_014162995.1). Classification (NCBI taxonomy): domain Eukaryota; kingdom Viridiplantae; phylum Streptophyta; class Magnoliopsida; order Asterales; family Asteraceae; genus Artemisia; species Artemisia annua. The sequence continues at coordinate 220,312 of LBNU01018343.1, read as the reverse complement.
TGACTCATATCTTTACCGTCTTACAAAAGAAGTATCTATTGATGTGTGTGTGCCTATATGTTGGTGAGGCGAAAGAATAGTTTATTCAAAGAAAACATTTGGCAACAATCCCTTTATATAAAACTTTTAAGAAATCAAAATCACAAGAAGCCTTGGGTACAATCCATGGTACTACCAGTTCAACATAGCTCATTGTAGTTTTGTAGTTCTTTTAATCATTTCAAAGGAAATACTAATGTCTGTGTGCTGATAATACTTTGTCAAAAGTAGCCACATATACCGACATAAAAGAGGATCCACGTATACACCTAAGATAAAAGAACACAGTTTGTGACGTCATGCAGTCAAGTTCATGGCAGGTACAATAGTAAACAGTTAAACATACAAAGAACGGTCTAGAGCAACATACAGGATTTCACACAAAGCAAGATCAAGTTCATAGCTGCTAGCTTCATTTTGTGACACGTCTCATGATAATACTAGTCCCTTGCTTGATTTGCACGTAAAGAAGCTTTCTTATAATTACAATAACAGTAGTAGTTTATAAAAGGCTGATAATTAGCATGCAAATAAGCTCTATAATATTCACAAGAACAAAAGTAGTTTATAAAAAACATACAATTTGACCTATTAGCATTCCAAAAAGCAAACACTTCTACTATGGCAAACGCTAATAAAGTGTCTTTTACATCAGATTTTTTACCAGTAACATAAGTAAGCTGCACACTTAATGCAATTTAGTATCTGAGTTACAAATATTAGATGATTTAGCAGTATTATTATTTAGCCTTGAAGGTTCTAAACTCTAAAGCGTGATTAACTGTCACCAAATTTACACTAGGCGGGTACTTAAGACATAGATGATAGATCTAATAATTTTTGTGCTTTATCTCAAGGTATTCATCCATTGAAATAGAAAATTACCAACTATGATGACACACACCTTGCTGTCACCAACCTATTTTATTATCCAGATCTTAACTAAGCGTTTAGTTATAAGTGGCCATCAACATATAGACATATTCTGGGTACACTGAGATGGAAGGCCTAGTAAAAATTATATTCATCTGGAAATCAGGTCAAGAGTGATGCCTATAAATTCACTGTAGGAGTTGTAAGATCTATATAGTTGTAGAAGCTACGTCACCTAGGATTCATGGAGCTAGAGATCTATCAAGCTTAAGATTCTAACAAATTTTGATTATGTTCAGGTTCTTCAACCAATAAGTTATTGAACAACTAGACGTGAATAAAACATATGTGGAGATAGTTATCAGTCTTACAGTTGCTTCAACATAGTCTTTGGGGCGTCTGATTTTAACAATGTTGCCGGAAAAAGATCTGCCATCAAAACTGAGAGCAGTAGAAGCGTCCTCAGGAGTCAAAAATTCCACAACTGCCTGGCCTTTCTCCTTATTCACCTGCAATAAAACCGTGATAAGCATTAGCTGTCCTAGGCTGCATAAAAAGTATACTTAGATGACATACTTACTATGGGCAAATATCGGCAACCTTAAGAGTTAAGACTAATACTGGTAACCTCAAGTAAGCATGTTTATGGTTTGCATAGAAAACAGTTAAAAGCATGTTTATGGTTTGCATAGAAAACAGTAAAACAAACATTAGCCAGCTTTAAAATTGTACCACTGTGAGTCCGTGACCTAGTGTGGCAACCTTAAAAGGAGTTTACAATTCAACAAACCTTGTTAGGAGAGTCTTCAACAACGTTCTTAACTGAAACAGCTCCAGCCACAGGTTTCTCGGATACACCAGTCTGCATGAAAATAGCAACTGTCTGAAAACCTGCTACATGAATAGTAACCACAGTATACCTCAGCAACCAGAACTTGATTACCAACAACTATGTTTCTGAGACTGTAATCTTATCACGTGGTATAACAGCATTAACAAAGGACTTTGATATTAACATCAAAATAACTACGAGACAAATGATACATCACTGAATGATTTACAAATTTCAATACATGCATAGTACTTCGATACCAATCTGCAACTTCCATTACATGGCAGAAACACAGACAGATAAAGCTTGTACTTTGTGGAATGAAAAGCAACACTATACATAACTTTGACTCTTCTTCTTGTATGAGTATCCTAGTTGCAAACTAAATGAACGAAAATAACAAACGCATCAAATACTCTAAGGAGTCCATTTAGCTATGTTTGGGGAAATATCATTTAAGAATGTTGACTTTGAGATACATGGCATAATACAGAACGCCAATTCATTCTATAAAATTAGATCTACAATATATCTAGTACTCTTAAACAACTGTTAAGTTCACAAAGATGTAATAAGTTCGACCACAGAAAAGTTGCAAAATGATCTCACCTAAAAGTTCTGAAACATGATCTTTTATCAGACCTAATATTGATTTGCACTGGCATAAACCACATAAACACATATACGTATGTACAGAAATCAAATGTGTGTTCATATAGTTAGTTCTAATTATAATCTGAAACAAATGCCAACTAATAAGGTGGTTCTAAAACTGGTGCTTGGTACCCACACCGAGTATACATTTAGTAACAAACTGTAACTGTTGATACGAAGAATAAAAAGGACCTAAGTACTCGTCAAGACCATAGTATGTGTAATTGCCATAAACTAATTATGTCTACCAAGTCTTTTCAAGGAAGAGGCACCTGCATTCGCAACAGATATTGCCACTACAGTGTAAGTTCTTCGTAGTCAGGAAAATAAATATTACACTACACCTGAAATTCTTCTTATGTTAGGAGTCAGCTTCATCACCATCCTGAACGTGAACTATGATATACCCAACATAAACAGCCTATTTAAGAATCCAACGTGATAGTCAGAAATATCTTCTTGAGAAAAATGATCATAAAATATACATACAAGGAAATGACATTAAAGAAGATGGGACTCAAGTTGGATTAAATTTAAGCTAATATCAACAAGTAACAACAACTTGTAATTATTAGGCATAAAATACGTTAAAAAGTGTCGAATGTAATACATGATACAATCCAAAAGTTATCTACGAAGTTCCATGACTCATATCTTTACCGTCTTACAAAAGAAGTATCTATTGATGTGTGTGTGCCTATATGTTGGTGAGGAGAAAGAATAGTTTATTCAAAGAAAACATTTGGCAACAATCCCTCTATATAAAACTTTTAAGAAATCAAAATCACAAGAAGCCTTGGCTACAATCCATGGTACTACCAGTTCAACATAGCTCATTGTAGTTTTGTAGTTCTTTTAATCATTTCAAAGGAAATACTAATGTCTGTGTGCTGATAATACTTTGTCAAAAGTAGCCACATATACCGACATAAAAGAGGATCCACGTATACACCTAAGATAAAGAAAACAGTTTCTGACATCATGCAGTCAAGTTCATGGCAGGTACAGTAGGAAACAGTTAAATATACAAAGAACGGTCTAGAGCAACATACAGGTTTTTCACATAAAGCAAGATCAAGTTCATAGCTGCTAGCTTCATTTTGTGACACAATGTCTCATGATAATACTAGTCCCTTGCTTGATTTGCACGTAAAGAAGCTTTCTTATAGTTACAATAACAGTAGCAGTTTATAAAAGGTTGATAATTAGCATGCAAATAAGCTCTATAATATTCACAAGAACATAAGTAGTTTATAAAAAACATACAATTAGACCTATTAGCATTCCAAAAAGCAAACACTTCTACTATGGCAAATGCTAATAAAGTTTTTTTTACATCAGATTTTTTACCAGTCACATAAGTAAGCTGCACACTTAATGCAATTTAGTATCTGAGTTACAAATATTAGATGATTTAGCAGTATTAATATTTAGCCTTGAAGGTATTTAAGACATAAATGATAGATCTAATAATTTTTTTTCTTTATCTCGAGGTATTCATCCATTGAAATAGAAAATTACCAACTATGATGACACACACCTTGCTGTCACCAACCTATGACGCTTTCTCTATCATCCATATCTTAACTAAGCGTTTAGTTATAAGCGGCCATCAACATATAGACATATTCTGGGTATACTGAGATGGAAGGCCTAGTAAAAATTATATTCATCTGGAAATCAGGTCAATAGTGATGCCTATAAATTCACTGTAGGAGTTGTAAGATCTATAGTTACAGAAGCTACGTCAACTAGGATTCATGGAGCTAGAAATCTATCAAGCTTAAGATTCTAACAAATTTTGATTACGTTCAGGTTCTTCAACCAATAAGTAATTGACCAACTAGACGTGAATAAAACATATGTGGAGATAGTTATCAGTCTTACAGTTGCTTCAACATAGTCTTTGGGGCGTCTGATTTTAACAATGTTGCCGGAAAAAGATCTGCCATCAAAACTGAGAGCAGTAGAAGCGTCCTCAGGAGTCAAAAATTCCACAACTGCCTGGCCTTTCTCCTTATTCACCTGCAATGAAACCGTGATAAGCATCACAATCGTTTCTTTTTGAGACAAGCATGCAAAATAGAAGACATATCTATGAAAGCAATTAGATACTTACAATACAACTGATACATGGACTCGGGCCCTGAACAAGATTTAAACCAGAAGGTCGAAGATAACCACTAAGCCATTTCATTACATCTGCATCAGAAGCTGAAGATGGCAAGTTTTCTACATATATCCTCCTTTTAGGCCTGGTTGCTTGAGTTAGCTGGACGGAGTCAACAGGCGTATTCATCATTAACGGAATGTTGGGGAAGACCCCAAAAGTTGGCCTGGGGACGACAGGAGTGAAGGGAACCGCACTGGACACCTCATTTTTTATAGATGGTGCAGTTTTGTTTGATGAAGCGCTCTTCTTCTCTGGAGAACGACTAGTTGGGGAAGGAGTCCTAACAGCAGCCTCGCTTCTTCTCTTCCTTGGTGAATAGCCACCAAGTCGACTTGCAGATGTATCATGTCTCTTAGACTTGTTACTCGAGCCATTATTTGATAACTTCTTCCTGTCAACATTGGAATCAAATCTTCCTACCCTATCTTTTGAAGCATACGAAGATGGATCTTCATGCTCTCGCACATCATGCACTCTTTGTTTGTGTCCCCTTGGTGAAGGCGAATTGGACTTTCTACGTTTGTCTCTCTCATGTTCCCTACTTCTAGAACGTTTACTTCTCAACTTTAATTCTTCATGGCGAGATTCAGATGTTTCCTTTTGCTTCTTCTCTGAACTATTGGAATCATGCCCCTTACGTAAATCGTGTTTCTTCTCAGTATCTTGGTCTCTATCTAATTCAGCATTTACATTTTGAGTCCTCTTCTTAGTGACATGTTCAGATTTCCCTATGTCCCTCTCGACATTTCTGTCCCTGTCAATGTTTCTATCCCGCTCAGCATTTCTGTCCCACTCGACTTTTTTGTCCCGGTCAACATTTCTGTCCTTATCGACGTTTCTGTCCCTGTCCAAATTTCTGTCCCGCTCAATGTTTCGGTCCCTCCCGACATTTCTGTCCCTCTCAAGATTTCTGTCCCTCACGACGTTTCTGTCCCTGTCCACATTCCTATCCTTCTCAACGTTTCTGTCCCTGTCCACATTTCTGACCCCCTCGACGTTTCTGTCCCGCTCAATGTTTCTGTCCCTCCCGTTGTTTCTGTCCCTGTCAACAACTCTGTCCCTCCCGACGCTTCTGTCCCTGTCAACATTTCTGTCCCTGTCAACGTTTCTGTCCCTGTCTTTTACTGCAGAATCCTTATTACGCCTTTTTTCATGTTCATTGTCAAAGTCGTAAGTTGACCTATCGGGGTTCTTTCTCTTTTCATGCCCACCTCTTTCGTTCTTTCTATCTTTTACATCACTACCAATCTTAGATTGTATTATTGGTCTACGAGCATTGTCACTTTCTTTAGATTCACCTTCAACTATTTTGTCTTCCCTCATCCTAGACTTATCCTCTTCCATTCGTGAACTAACCTTCAAAAGCTCATCCGAAGCATATCTTTCATCACCACCAACACCTTCCTTGTGTCTGTGTCCGCGTCTATCAGATTCTACACGACCAGAGATACCTTCTGCGCCTTTACCTGAAACTACCTCTGACAAAACTCGCCGAGCATTATTACTTTCTTTGTATTCACCTTCCACCATTTTATCTTCCCTCACCGTGGACCTATCCTCTTTCGCTCTTGAAATTACCTTTTTGGGCTCCTTAATATCATTTTGCTTATTGTATTCATCATCGTCCCGGTGCCTATATATATCAGATTCCACATGACCCGAAACTACCTCTGACACAACTCGTTGATCTTCAACACTACCAGACTCCTTTTTGTTTTTCCTTCTAAGCATAATCTCATCATAACTAAAAGGCCTTGTTCGTGCCGAAGTCCCATCATTACCCCGTGAAATTTCCGATTTAATGACGTGCCTCTCCTTATGCCCCGTAGGCTTTCTCATCATATACTCAAAACTAACCCCCTACAGAAACTCAGAAAGTATGTTCTAAACTAACAATCTCTCAAAATTGTCGATAGTCACTTATTTCCAGCCATCGTAAAATCCTAACCCTGCAACTACCACAAACACCTAATCAGAACCGATACCATAAACCCTAACACATACAAACATCAAATAACATTAACACATTAAACCAAAGCCCTACACTAAGGCTCTAAACGAACACGAACGCTCTAAACGAAAAAAAAATTGGTGCTCGCATCCGTTAAGAGCATAAATAAACAAGTGTTAAAATGTTCAAACGAACCACATAATTTTCGTTTAGTTTGTGTTCGTATGTCTAATTAATATAATACAGATATGACATTCGAACATAAGACGTGGAACATACGTAAACGAACCATCACAAACGGATAACCGGAAGCTCACAAACGTAAATGAATGAACGAGACTTTTGTTGGTGTTCTTTCATTTAATCAAACGAGCAAAGAATTATCTTCAGGTTCATTTATCTAGGCTGCGTTTGGCAACGAGTGTTTAGCAATAAGGATATGAACACTCCTATCTGAAACGCGTCCAAGTTACCAAACGCTTTTATAAAACAAAGCGCTACCGCTAAATTTGCCAAACACAGCCTTTGCTCCTGTTTGCTCATTTAACAAAAACAAACTGCCCGTCAAACAGTTCGCTAGCCCTAACGTTTTATCCACACAAATAATCACTGCATTCACATCAATACTTATATAACACTCACGCTCTCCAACTATATAGGCTATGTTTGGCGCAAAGCTTTTTGGGGCAATGAGCGGTGAGCAATGAGCTTTTTGATTTTTAGTGTTCGTTTGGCGTGAGAGCTGTGAGCTTTGCTATTTTTTAGGAAAGCTCATTTTTCCAATGCTTCTTTATGAAGCTGTGAGCGGTGAGCAGTGAGCTGTGGCTACTGCTCACTGCTACTTTTGCCAAACATAGCCATAACCTAAGACATGAAACACACAACAAAAGGATAACCAGACGTTCACGAATGTAAATAAACTAAAGATACTTTTATTTATTTTCTCGCTCATTTTCGTTCATCAAAACGTAACCGTCATAAAACCGGCGGTTCACGACCCTAAACAAGCAAAGATTTGTTCACATTCACTTAATAATTAAACTAACATAGGATTAAACAGTTCGCTAAACGTTAGGTTCGTTTATATCCCTAACCTAAACCCCTAAATTAAACCTTAATTAAATTAATTACATAATTAATAAACAAAATGTTGAATCATTTTATTTGTGCATATAAATATAATAATAATAAATAAAGAAAGTATAAATGATTAAATGAGATTAATTAATAATTTTATACCTGATATGATAAGAGTGGTTAGGTAAGATACGACGGAGTGCCACGTGTCCGCCGCGGTTAAGTTACGGTGGATCCTTATTATCGCTGGTGGTGGTGTTTGGCTGGAATGGTTTTAGGTTCCGTTTTGGTTTGATTTTTTTTGTTTTTCAGTTTTGGTTTGATACACTTCAAGTACCTGTGCTTTTATACTTTTTTTTTTTTTTATACTTTTCTACTTTTGCTAAGGGTATGTTTGGTGAAATGGAGCTGCGGCGGGGCTTATATTATAAGTGGAAAGTTGGGAGCTTATATTTTTGTAAAGTTGTTTTGACGAATTAGTTCGAGGTAAAGCTGATTAATGTATAATTGTATAAAAATATATTAAATTAAATTCAGATATATTTTTAGTTTTTGTGTGATAGTCTATTATTATATTTTGAAATGTATTTAAGTAATTTGACTAGCTATAAGCCTTCCTTTTCAATGAGCTTGGGATTATGGTTTATAAAAGCCTTTATAAGCTCATATGACAAACAAAGCTTATTTTATAAGCTGACTTATTTTAAAAGGTAAAGCCCCAATAAGCCCACTCCCGAATACAACGATTGTGTATTTGTCATTTGCTTTCTCTTATTACTTTACTTTTAAGTTTAAATATTGGGGTGGGTATTGTCAACATGGATCGCGGATCGAATCAAATTGAGAGACCGGCTCGAACTGGACTGAACTTAACATATTTCGGTCCACTTTTTCCTTTACATTATGACCAATTGTGTCTTAGACGAAATCAACTGCCCATTATCCTTTGTTGACATTGTCGGGGTAATAAATCGGACTGGGCCATGATAGAAACAGTGGAGAAACCGTCACATAGATACCAGTTGAGCTGCATACAACAAAGCAAAAACGATTCAGTTTTCCTCAGATAGAGTCAGAACATGAATACCTCTCCGTTTATAAGTTTACCGAAAATTGAAGCACCGGTAAACAAGTTAAACTTGAAGGTTACCTAATAGCTTTGACGGGATTGAGTATTGTTGTTGTTGTTGTTGTTGTTGTTGTTGTTGTTGTTGTTGTTGTTGTTGTGTATTGTAGTTTTCTTTTTGTTATTAATTAACGTTCCAAGTTTAGCTTACTTCAATTTTCTATAAGTGTGTAGGGTGTGCATGCTGGAAAGGCTAAGGAATAAGTGACATGTCAGCGGGAAGAAGATTAATACCACACCTCACTTTAAGGGAAAACAAAAACAAATTCCTTCACGGGACTAAAGTGCCGCACACATTAGAGAGAGAGAAACAATTTTTGAAAACAAAACAACTTTTTAAGTTTGAGAAATATTATTATATTATGTTGTGAGTGTGTATTTGTGTTTTGAGAGTATTTTTAAATGATAAAAGTTAGAAAAAAGTTTATAGAAGAGACAGAATGTGCTGCAATGATGGAGGAAAAGTTGAAGGAAAATGTTTTAGAGAGAGAAAAAACTGATGTGGAGCTATTTGGCGAGAAAAATGAATGACCACACCCTCTACCCTAACCTAGAGAGATTCATGCTCAAGCTATTCGCAGAAAACTCGAGTTTTTGCGACTCCGATATACACGGCTTAATTTTTTATTTTTTATTTTTATTATTATTTTTTTATTTTTTTTTGATTATACAAGATGTTTAAACCACCGAGTTTAATTTGTTTACATGTAAATATAGAGAGATTATGTTCGGACTATTCAGGAAAAATAAAATATGTCTCAAACCGAAATATCACAAGTACCACCACATCCTGGTCATCACACGGAACCTCAAGTTTTTATGACTAATATACGTGGCTTATCGATAGCTATGTGGTCGTTTTCGGACTTTTTAGCTAATGAGATTGAAGTAAGTGAGTTGACTTTTGGTTTATGTCTAGATAATGAAATGAGTTTATTAGATAATGCTTGATTAACGTGCGAAAATTTTATAATAGATATGATCATGATTTATAAAACAGTATTGATAATGCCTGAATAACGAACCAAGTATACAATGATTCTAACTTTGTTATGAGATGTGACATGATGATAAGTTGATAACCTTTTAACAATTTTGTGCCTAATGGTATGTTACACAAACCCTGTGTTATACTTATAGTGTGTATGAAGGTTTCGGTTTTTTATAAACTAGTCGCCTCGGTTAAGAGTTATGATCAAATCCGAAAAATACTAATATGTGAAATTTGCCATATGTTAGAGAAACATATACACACAATAGATCTGTTGGTTACTACATGCAACCTTGAAACTCATGGAATCATTTTGCACGGTTCTAGCATTTCAGTTAAACACTAGACGATTTTCTAAGGCTTTGCATATCTGGATTAACGGTTGTGGTTGAGTACACGAGATCTAGTGTTTTCAAAGAAATGAAAATCTAAAACATCTTATGCAATCATGTGGAAGTGAAAGATGCCGATAAGACTTCAAATAATTGTATGACAGCGAGAGATGATGAACTCAAATGATTGGAACAAGAAATCGTGTTCTGACCGATATAGGCACTTTATTATTATTTCATAAATGAGATAACTTACAAAATGATTTCGAAAATATTGTCTATTTTTTTGATGTTCGAGTCTGCATATGTTTTACATATATCAGTCTATCACATACAAAACATAATTAACCCAAGAATATGGATTAGTTTAGCATTATTCTTACAAAACACATCAACATATATAAAAGCATAGATAAACACAATCTGGTGACCAAAATCCGATAGCTACATAGGTCTGAGCTGACACAACCCAATTCTTAATCGTCTCGCAACTTCAATCTTGAAACCATATGCTCCACCTTCTGCAGAATTTTAGAAAAATAGAAAATTTACAGGGTTAAAACGATAGAAAAAATCATTCTGACCCGATTCACATGTTAATTATTAAGAATTCGTCATGATCAAACTATAAATGACCCGTTATTCAGCCCAGCCGACCCACCCACGTCACTTCTAACTATAGCAATCAAAACAAGTATCTAATGTCCAGAACAAGGTGGTGATATGAGTAAAGGGACTTACATGCTCAGTGTGCGGCAAATACTTGCCATCAAAAGTGAGTAGTACACGATCCTTTCCATCGACGCCTTTCACTTTGTCCACTGAGCAGAAGAAGTCTATAGCCGACATTCTGAAGAAAATATAGAAAAAGGGAAAGCGAATCAATAAAATGTTGAGCCAAATCTTTGTAACTACATTAGCAAATGGTCTGTAATAGATTGTTATATGGAGAAACAGAAGTTACGGATCTCTAATCTATTTACAATACTCTAGCATACATGATAAGTGATAAGATTTTAAATCTGAAAAACTGATAGATCTATGTTCCTTTTAGGCAAAACCTATTTAATTCAGTGTAGTGCTACCATTTTATAAATTTAGTTAAGCGGTATATTTTCACTTTCGATTTTACTAAAAAAGATAAGAGATACTCGAGATAAGTTGCATTCTTAATAAATATCAGCCTTATATTAATGAACTGTAGCTATTCCAGATAAATGACTATTTTCCTGGGTGAGAGTGTGACACTCCAAATTATATAATGTAAAGGGGTAAAAAAGTTGATATAACGTCTGTAAATAGACTGAAATCATATCCTGATTGTTGGTTATCCAAGGGTACTGTGTGAATATACAAAATTGACATTTTTTAAATGGTTATCCAAGTTGATGTAATCGTATCTTTACAGGAACTCGGACCTACAATCTAGGCTATATTGATCAGCCGATGCAGTTGGTCCATAGGCTGCTCAATGAACATCCAAATTACATTTTGTTAACGGTCAAAAAAGTGACATACTCTACAAAAGACTTGAATTCATAACCTATGACGTACAGATCCGCTAATACCATTTGTTCAATCAAAACTACCAATTAAGGCGTCTGCATTGCTCTCATTTGGCATCCCATCTATATGTACTTGATAGTTAGGACGTGTTTGGGATTGCTAATTAGATATGCTTTTCTAACTATTCTGTTTTCATACATCAAATAACCGGTTTTGAGTGTTTGGATTAAGACGATTTGATATGTTTATAAGTTTTGAATAATCATTTTAAAGATTTGCTAATTCAGACTTATTGTAATTCTGATGATTTTACCTTGCCACACAAGTCATACATTTGTTATCTGCTTAATATGTTTTCATATTGCATAAGCAAATCCAAATACTTTTTCCTGCATTTCGTTTTGTTATAGCTGATTATCTGATTTTCACCCGCTTAGTTGTCATATTTAAACCCGAAGTAAAATGGAGCATTAGATTAGTATAACTTACATGCCATCACCAAATTCTTCATTGATGATTTCCTTGATGCTTTCACCAAAGTGCATAACCGCTTCATTTAACCTTCACAATTCCAAACATAATCAGCCAACAATTCAATCAAAAAGGGAAAATCTGTTAAAGAAATTGTACTAATAAAACTCTTATTGTTTTAAAAATAAACTACTATTTTCTTAAAAACATTTAAAATTGCTTATGGAATACAAGAAGGGGTGTTTGGGATTGCATATTTTTGGCTTGTTGATATTTCATATAAAAGACGGATGAGGTTTCCCTCTTCGGGGAGCGCAAGCCTTTTTGACTAGATGTACGCGATCTCACCGGGTTAATCCCGGGACCGTTTCTGACCCTTCCCTAGCCACCCCAAATGTACACTACTAGCGAGGTTTAAACTCTTGACCTCTTGTGAGGAAACCAAGAACGTTACCACTAGGCCATTTGGTAGTGCTTCTTGTTGATATGTCATATAAGCACTTTTAATAAGCATATGGGCATATGGGGAGGAATTTATTTCCTCAATATAAGCGAATAAGCACTTACTTAACCAAAGTACCTTTAAAATTTTCTCTTTTGAAATATGCAATAATTAAGCTGATAAGCACAAAAATATGTACTCCCAAAATTTCCCTCATACCTCTATAGTCTATAAATTGAAGCTTATGAAATATAAGCCAAAGCCAAATAAGCTCGTAAGCACACAAATAAGCATAAACACTAACAAAAAGAAATAATTAAAAAAGAAGAAGACAAAACCAACCTATAAACAGTAGGATCCTGAAGAATGGAGGGATCATAAGACCTGAGGGGAGACTCCATCATTTGAAAAACATGCAAGTCGGTCAGTTCGGGCAGAGCTGCCCGTAGCTTAGCAGCAGTGTCGGGTTTCAACTGAGCTTGTCTTCTCAAAAGCTGGGCAACGTAGACATTTGTTAAACCTGTTTCTAAACCTATTTGAGTAAATGTTTTCCCCGACCGTCTTTTCACTCCCATTAAGGAGCTTACTACGTGGGCTTTTGTTTGAGGTTCTTGTTGTTCCATGTTTGTGTTTTTTTTTTAAGATTGTTGTGTGAGTGGTTGGAATGGTGGGCGGCTGAGTGAGTGAGGGAAATTCATTTTGTATTGTGTTTTGTAGGTGGAGTCTGTTACGGTACGACGCCGTATTGTATGATATTTTTAATTTTTTTTGGCTTTTTATGAATGATATAAGATCATTTGTGGACCAAATATTTTTTACATAGGGACTAATCTCCACCATTCATCTTCCCTCCATCTTTATTTGATCTAATGGATGAGATTAATCCCAACAATTTAAAAAACCCACTTTCATCCTCTTTTTTCAAATATTAATATCTTTCAAACCGTTAATCGTTAAGCGAAAAAAAATATACCGTTACGACGAGCATTTAATTATCTTTCTATAGATATGCATTGTGATATACTTTCGACAAAAAAAAATTAGTTTTTTTCACGTTTTTTTCGTGGCCGAAAAAATCACATATGATATATCATATATGATATTACATATCATATCATATATCATATATGATATGCAATATCATATATGATATATCATATATGATATGTAATATCATATATGATATATCACATATGATATTTTTCGGCCACGAAAAAAAACGTGAAAAAAACGAAAAAAATTTTTTTGTCGAAAGTATATCACAATGCATATCTATAGAAAGATAATTAAATGCTCATCGCGATGGTATAATTATTTTCGCTTAACGATTAACGGTTTAAGAGATAATTAAATTATAAAAAATGGGTGAAATATTAAATGCTTTTAATCTCAACCATTGATTTCTTTTTAGATGGATAGTGGGGATGAGTCCCTTGGTATGTGAGGAATGTTTGGTTTTTTAAATAACTCAACTCTTTATGAATTGATATCAAATAAATAAGGGTAAAGTCCATAAATTAGCAACGTACTTTCTCAACTTTACACAGTTAGGTAACGAACTTTTTTTATTACCAATTTAGTATGTGAAACTTGCTAATTTTTGACAATATAGTCATTATGACCTGCTGTTTTACTAAAATACCCTTGTGTTCTTCACATAAATTTGCATCGTTAGTCCTTTTTATTAACGGCCGTTAGTAAATAACTTAAAATTTAGATTTCTTACTTATTCATCCGCTTTCGTCCCTTTTTACACGTTTTATTCCTTTTTTGTACGTTTTCATCCGTTTTTAATCGTGATTTTCGTCCGTTTTTGTACGTTTTTATCCGTTTTTAAACATTTTCGCCTGTTTTTCTCACGTATTGCATTTTCAGATTAAAATCTCGCGAGTCTTGATGTAAAACATCATTCCGGACAACTTTCATGTTTCACACTTTTGATGATTCGGACAAGAAAATGGTCAAAATCGTGATTTTAAAAAAAGTTTCTATATCGATTTAAAACCACGATTTTGACCATCGATTAAAAAATGTTTCTGTATCAATTTTAAAAAATGTTTATGTATCGATTTGACCATCGTTTTAAGAAACAACTATATCGATTTAAAAAAAAGGTTTTTGTATTGATTAAAAATCACGATTTTGATCATTTTCTGGTCCGAATCATTAAAATTGAAAAACATGAAAGTTGTCTGGAATGATGTTTTACATCAAGACTCGCGAGATTTTAACCTGAAAATGCAATACGTGAGAAAAACAGACGAAAACGTTTAAAAACGGACGAAAACGTACAAAAACGGACGAAAAAGGACTAACGATGCAAATTGTAAGTTATTTACTAACGGCCGCTAGTAAAAAGGACCAACGATGCAAATTTTAAGTTGTTTACTAACGAGCGTTAGTAAAAAGGACTAACGATGCAAATTTATGTGACGATATAGTCATTGACCTGCTGTTTAATACCCTTGTGTAATGACTATATTGTCGAAAATTAGCAAGTTTCACATACTAAATTGATAATAAAAAAAAGTTCGTTACCTAACTGTGTAAAGTTGAGAAAGTACGTTGCTAATTTATGGACTTTACCCAATAAATAATGTATTTTTGTTCGCTTTTTATAAGTAGATACTTTTTGACTTTTTATGAATGGATATCAAATAAATACTCCCTCCGTCTCAAATAATTGTATAAATAAAAAACGCACAATTTAAGAAAAAATATCATCATTACACCTTTCTCTTTTTTAATTTTTGCAGAACCGTCCGTCCCTAAATAAGTGTCAACAATTGACTTTTAAAGTCTTCTCTTTTAAACTTTGACTCAAATTATTTTATTTGTGTTATGTAATACTTGATATAAATATATGAATGGATTGAGTTTTAAATGCATTTTCATTAGTATAATCTTCGTTAAGTATTACATAACACAAATTAAATAATTTAAGGTCAAAGTTCTAAAAAGAAAACTTTAAAAGTCAATAGTGGACATTTATTTAAAGACGGAGGGAGTAACAGTTTAACCCTTAACTAATTAATTTATACTACCTCTACCCAAAATATAAGTCCAAGTTGACTTTTTGAATCGAACTTTGATCGTAAATATTTTTATTTGTATTATATATCACTTGATGAAAATTATACCAAATGAAATACATTTAAAACACAATCCATTTATATATTTCGTATCAAGTATTGTATAATACACACAAAAATATTTAAGGTCAAAGTTCGATTTAAAAAGTCAAATTGGACACGGAGGAAGTAACTTTTTTACAGCTTGTAATAATAACCTCAAATAGAGATAATATGGTAAACTTAATCTAAATTTGATACCTATTTTTGAAACTAGACAATTAATTTGTGACAACCCAAAAGGGAAATGTGAACTATAAATATGGGATGGATGAAGTAACTTACAGGAAAATGATTAAGGTATCTAAAAGTGCGCTTAAACTTGTGCTTAAAATAATGTGGCAATGATTTATTAGTTTTCAAAATAGTGGGTCTCTCATATTATCATTAACAAATGCTGACACATATGATTGTACGTACATTTAGGCATACAAATTAGGCATGACAATCAGTTCTCCAACGGATATTCAATTTTTGTTCTATTTTTTTGTTGTGTGATGTCGCATAGGGGTGAGTACAAAAATCGATAAACCGAATTGAAACCGTGAAACCTGAACTGAAAAAGTTGAATTGATTGACAACCGATCGTTGTTATTTTGATATTTATAGAAATCGAATGTTCGGTGGGGTTTTGGTTTTATACGAAAAACCGAAATAACCGCCACGCCCACCTCTATATCTCTTTTTATATAATTTTTATCTATATAAGAATTTGATATTTAATTTCAAAGACTTAAATATATAATATTATCTAAAAAACAATAGTATTATTTATTATCTAGACACTCAAAATTCACCCAACTATGGATATTTTATCTTTGTTTTCGACAAGTAATGGCTACTTGCAACTCAAATAGATATTTTATCCATTTATAGATATTTCATTTTTGTTTATTATCTTAAAGAAAGCAATACCGGCTACTTGCAACTCATATAGAATATTTTATTGCAGTGGCGTCTAGCTGGAAACAAAACTTAGGGCATCCACAATGCTCCACCGTGGAGCGTGTAATGGATGAGTGTTTAATCGTGCAATCCATTGTGGAAGTGCCAAATCATCACACAGTATTTATACCGATCTTCTCTGTCTAAACTCTTATACACTCAATGTGGGCCATCTCTCCACCCACTTCAATATAATAAATGAAAAACCCACTATCAAGACTAACTTTTCTCTTAGTTTAATGTATGGGAGGTGATATCTTCACATTGTAATTTACTTCATATACATATATTTAGTGGGACCCATATAAATTTTACAAATAAAATTAATGTAAGCCCCACTAAAATTATGTGTATGAAGTAAATTCCTATGTGGAGATATCACTAGCCTTAATGTATATGCAGAATAAGTTACAGTATTTGGCTAGTGAGTAGGTGAAGGATTTATATAGAGGAGTTGATGCCAGTAATTGGTGAAGTAACACTATCCAACTCTACTTCAAACTGTAATTGTATTTGGTTTTCGTTTGCCAACAATTTGCTTCTAAGTATTAACTTTTTTATTCTTGTTTAATTTAAGGTTATACAACAGAAGACCATAAAATAACAATTATAACATTCATGTTTTGTATTGTAATTTTAATTTCTTTATAATATTTCTAATATTAGAACGACAAAATTCATATATATTGATTTTCGTAGCATTTACATGATACATTAAGTAATCATTTCGAATAATCTATACTCCGTGGACAAATAATTTCGAATACAATTTGCTTTTTTTACTAATTTATGTCTTCTTAATTTTTATGTAACTTGACCTTTATTTTTATATTAACGTAATTTTTAAAAAGTGACTAAATTTATGATGATGTGGAAATGCATTAAACTGTGTAAAGTTCAATGCATTGTGAGAGTTTGTATAAAATAATGAGATTCTGATGTGGTGGTGATGTGACAGTGTACTGAACTTTGTATCGCACCCTGCATTGGAGATGCTCTTACTTCGAAGCAAATATCAATCTCTCAAAGAGGGATATGTTCCTTGTCGGTTTGTCCTATNTGCTGATGTGGCCGTTGATGTGGCGGTTGACTGAACTTTGTATCGCACTCTTGCATTAGAGATGCTCTTATATTAAATTTAAAAGAGCATTGTTTTTTTTGGTGCTCAATTAAATGGATAACCTCTAAAAACCATGGAAGTGATGCTCCTATATTCAGTCAACAGTTTTTATCTCTGCTTTACATATTTACCCTTCATCTAAACCTCTATTATCAAATCTATTTCAAATAAAAGTGTAACGAAAAATAGTATATATATTATAATATATATATATATATAATATAAATATATATATATAATAATATATATATATATATATATTATATATATATATAATATATATTAATATATTTATATATATATTATATATAATATTATAACTTATATAAGTATAATATATATATTAATTCGACACTTTATTCAGCACACAAACAAACACAATTCATCTACAAACAAGACACATATATTGGACATTAATTTAACAGGGACTTTAATATTAAAACTTAAACAAACAGCCTTATTGGTTTTAAATAACATAAAATTAATTAACCCATAAATTTAAATTCCAATACCTTTCAAGCTTTAATGTCATCCGTTATATTTAGAGTATTTAAATTAATTTGACCAAACTATAAACTCTACTTCATTTTAAAAAAGCTCATTTAAATATATATATATATATATATATATATATATATATATATTAATTCAGACACTTTATTCAGCACACAAAACAAACAACCATTTATTCATCTACAAACAGACAGCATATATGACACTTTAATTTAACAGGACTTAATATAAAAACTAAACAAACAGGCCCTTATTGTTTTAAATTAACATAAAATTAAATTACATAAAATTAAATTCATATACCTTTCAAGCTTTTACATGTTCATCCGTTATATGTTTAGAGTATTTAAATAATTTGACCAAATATAAACTCTACTTATTTTTAAAAGCTCATTTTAAAAAGCTTATAACTTATAAAGGCCTCCAAAAACTTATGTGACAAACAAAACTTATCTTAAATACTAAACCCTAACAAGCTCTCATAAGCTTGTTGCCAAACACATCCAAGTGGCTAAAATATAACAATGTTTTTTTTGATAGGAGTAAGGGTGTTTGTTTAAGCTTATCTATTTGCTTATAATTAAGCTTTAATACATATATTATTTTTCGGCTCATTTTATTATTTATGTGATTATGTAAGCTTGTTATGGTATAATAAACTTGTACTAATAAGTTTCAAAATAACCCAAAGAAATTTAACAATGAAATATAAGACAGAAATCGAATAAGCCTGTCAAATAAAAATAAGCTTTAATAAACACCCTTAAAAGGTTAAAATATTACTTTTACTAAAAAGATTAGTAACCCAGTCATATAAAAAGGTTAGGTTATGTAATTAACGGAAAATGATAAACATTTTTAATTTGTGTGCTTAAAAATCTTTTTAATTACATGATAATGACACAAGCATAAATGAACTTTGTTTAACATATCAATATCATGCAACTTTGTTTAACATATCAATATCACCCTCTTTTAGCTAGTTGAAATGTTTTCTTCAAGAACAAATTTGCACCACTTTCATTTCTATAACACAACACCCTGAATATTGTATTTTGATCCGTACTACTCCATTTTCCGGTCGTCGCAGGGGCTACTCCGACCCCGTTTTCATCATAAACCAACGTCCCAAGATCGTCTACGAGCTGCTCAGTCGTCCGTCCCATTAAACTCACTACTCCTTCCACATTTTCCGCCTCACGGTCCACTACATCTTCAACTATTAGCCCGTCCCCATGCGTCGAAAATAGCTTCTTTAAGTCCTTGAAATCGTCTTCTATCATGTTATGATCGAGTCTAGTGAAGTTTCTTGAGCTTCCTCCAGCTAGTAAAACCATAAGGAACACGTCGAATGAGGCTTTCATTAATTCTTTTGTAGCTAAGGGTTGTGCTCTATCAGTTAATATTGCGGTTAGTAACGTTAAGTTATGTTTCATTATCTTGAGAGCAGGGGCAATACGTGAATTTTCCACGTCTCCAACGTATAAACTATTGTAGAAAACTGAGTTTGAGTCAAGGAATATTAGTCTATAAGCTGCGACTTCTGACACATGTTGTGTGGCAGATTGGATGATGTGTCGAGTTTGGTCAAAGTAGGATCCAAGTCGGTTTTTTGGAGAGAAAAGGATGCGAGGGGAGATAGTGAGACTTTTTTGAAGGGAGTGGAGTTGGGAAAGAATGTAGTGTAAGGTGTTGAGACGAATGTAGAGACGCTGAGTTCCACGGCTAGTTGAGGGTCGAGAACAGTTGGTTCCTTCCTCGATATTGACCTCATTTGGATTTGCGGTGATTACAGGAGCACAAGCTGCAGGTGCGGCCATTTTCCACAGTTTGATGAACTTGGAGTTGCGACCACATCGTGTTAGAGGTGGAAGTGTGGGAACATAGCTTTGTTTTGATCCTGAATTACGAAAAGTGTAACAAAAACATGTTAATAACAAACGTCCAAATATTTTTTACGTACGTTTCTCATAGTCGTGAAGGTTGTAGTGCAGGTTAAGTAATCTTACCACATGATGCAACAAAATTTGTATAGTCGTGTAGTATGTCCTCAACTGCATAAGCAAATTCACGAACCAGATCTTGAGAAACTCCAATCGGGATGTCAAAGTAAGAATCGATAGCAACTTTAGTCTCTTGTATTAGATCCAAAGCTGATTGTGCATAAGGCTCACTTTTTGACTTTGGGTTCCATGTCTTTACAAAAAGCAATGATCGAAAATCATCAGTAGAAACATAATTCCATCTATTTACTGTTAGTTTGGGTCGTGTTTTATTTGTATCTAAAATCACGCATTAGTTATTTAGAATTTGAAAAAAAAAAAAAAAAAAAAAAAAAAAAAAAAAAAAAAAAAAAAAAAAAAAAAAAAAAAGTCTTTGAAGACAACCCATTTTGACCCGTGCTAAAACTGACCCATTTAACAGAACCATTTTGATCCCTCCGGCCACGTCTAACGCATACCTCAGTTTCTTTGGCTGTATGAACAACATCTTTAGCTCTCTTCAAGCTTTCTTGAATCCATTGTCTCAAATATCTCAACAAAACCGAATCAACTTCATAAGGAACCATCTCCCTCACGACGGTCTTACCTCCATCTTCATATTCTAGAGTGTCTTCAACCACCATGTTGACCAACACTTTCTCAAGCTTATCCGCCCTTTGAAGAACAGCAATGGTCTCATTGGAGATCATAGAGTTAGCTGCCAAGAATTGCCTCAACACTTTCCCATAGCATGCATGAAGTGTCACTGCTGCAACTCCAGCTGAAATCGGGTGCCATTTTTTCAACAACGTACTAAACATTGCCTTCTCTCGTAGGGCCAATTCCCCCGTTCCTTTTGCTAATAGGATCAATTTTTCACTTTCTTCTTGCAGTGTCATGGATTCATTTATCATGTTACTGTTGTCCAACATCTGTCACACACATTGGATCAACATTAGTAAACGGTAGATGTGACCATTTCGACCTATTTACCTATGAATGACTTGATATGGGTTATGTTATATCTCCTAAGGTCAAACGGGTCAAAAAGGAACATTATTTAAATCCGAAACAAATTTGGTCATACTAGATTCAGTCAAGCTAACTGGATGAAATGAAAATTCTGGATTACCTTTGCAAAGGCATTGCTTAAAGAGGACCGAATATAATAATCAACCTTATTTCCTGTATCATATTTTTCTATATCAGTCACTGTATAAGCGAGCACATCTTCTTCCAAGATCTTGGTGGCCGAGAAAACCAAAGGAAGAATGTTCTCCATTAGGCCGAGCGTTCCTTTGTTAAAACTGTCATGGTAGTCAAGCAACCGGTTTTCTGACCATGTCTTCATGGAGTTCAACATCACCGACAATAAGTCTACATATATAGGATCTTTGTCCACTTTCTTTGAATCAACAGAAACCTCGTTTAGCATAGTCAACGAGGCACTAAGTAAATCGTTCTCCACTTGTCCTGTCACATTGATGGAGCCATAAAACTTATCATTCCCGTTATTACTCAAATCATTAATGGTTGTATACATAATCATCAGAAGTTATTATCATTATTATTTTTATTATTTTATTATTTTTTATATTTTTTTTTCATGACAAAAAAGTAGCTAAAATAATTTTTGTCAATGTGTACCGGTCATAACGTATTGTTCAAAAAGTACCCATGTGAAACACAAGTTGTGTATCAGTCTTGTGATCCCTAAAATGGGCCATGTTTTCTTCATGAGTTCTAAAAGCTCATCGACCTCATCAAGAACACAAGTTTCATCTTTCAAGTCGAAAATGGAGCGAAGAAGGGCGACATATAGGATTACGTTGAGTGGATAGCCATCTGCCCAATGACAAACATCTGTAGGGGCTCCGTTTGAGCTTCTCCATGACAATGAAAACACACTATTACATAGTGTTTTCATAGTCTGCGAGTTTTTGTTTGTGTCAATTAGCTTCACTTCACTATCATGAATGATGTCTCGAAGGCACCTTGCAAATGTGTTGGTTTTGTCTAAGGGGATGAAAGGGTGAATGAGGAGTCCGGCTTCAAGTATCTTGAGTTGGCGTTTTTGCCAAATGTAGTACTCGTTTGAATCATTAAATTCTGATAGTTTTAGTTGGCGGAGAAGCTCTAATGGCAAAATTATTGTATTTGCACGTCGACCCATCTGTTTTGTTACACAGCACATAATAAATTTGAGATTATAAATTTTACAAACTTGCTTGAAGATACTAAATAGGAATTGTAAGTTCATGTAAAAAGAAGTTTACTTGGCCAACCAGGGTTCTCATAAGTGTTTTCCGTAGACGATTATCAATACCATCAGACACTTTCATTTGCTGTCTCATGATCTCAGCAGACGTTAATGGTCGTCTCGTCCTCCAATTGTTCGATAAAGATGAGAATGGTGCTCTTGGGCTCATACTATTACCATTATTATAATACCTACCCGGAGACAAAGGATTCGACCCACAAGAGTTAGTCCTTCGTGTAGAAGGAGTTCGTTTCAACATCTTCAATCCGAGTGCCTTTTTTGTTCGACTCATTACCACCATCCTTACCCCATTGCGCGGGGAACGTGGAGATCCCCCATTGCGCGGGGAACGTGGAGACCGTGGAGACCCTGGTGACCCAGGGGAACGAGACCTATTTTCCCCACTTTCATATGGATAAAATGTAACAATGGAGGTACTTCTTCCAAGGCCCGAGGAGGATCTACACGCAGTGAAAAATATTTCATAAGCAGTCATACGAAGGTCATCATGGTCAAGGCCATCAATGTCCCTAAATGGGAATGAAAGGTCCTTAGGGCGAGGGGCGGGAGGAGAGGGGACGTGGATGTGGTTTGTGGGGTCTTGAAAGTATTCACCATGGGTTCGTAGCACCATGATTGGTGCTAAGGTTGGACCGGGTGAATAAAGACAGGGTGGCTGTCAGATTCCGTCGAAAGATTTCGACGGAAGTGACAAATTTTTGACTTTTTTTCAAACCATATATGAAAACAAAGACATTGACATTCTTTTGAGAGAAAGATGCAACAACGTCCAGTATTATAAATTTCTTAAGGTTGTCAATAATTGATTGTCCTAATGATTAAACAACAATTTTTCAGAAATACAGAAATAACCCCGCAATACATTGTTACACAGCTTTTTTCATTTGAAACTTTTACACTTCGGTCCCTGAACTGTTATCGTTAACGAACATCTGTTACAGTATGATAAAATGATGAGAACATCAGAGTAGGCATGATAATTTCTCCGTATGAAATATAACAACAATAATGTTTCACAATATGATCCAGAACTCTTTAATTCGATACAATATCAAGAGGATTAGCCTATTGGTATATCCAGCCAAGAAAGCCAGGTGAGGTGCGTGTAAAATCTACATTATGATACATAAGCAAGCATCCGATTCCTCATCTTCAGAATCACTAACGTCACTGCAGCCCCAAACATGAATGATCAAAGAATACAAGATTAGTATCACGAAACAAAGTTGATTCTTTTATCAAAAATTCAGAAGAGTATGTGGCATCATTCTTAACAATATTAAGAAACTTCATCCAACTCGGAAATCAGATTAGAACATTAACATTATGTTTGTCGAAACTACAACCATGGATCGATTTCGATTGTGTTTTATCTCAAACTTGTCAAAAAGAATCTTAGCTAAAAGGGGATCAGATCAAACAGGCTTATAGGTTGATCAAAATCTAATTTATCTAGCACATAAAGCCATGAATCGATCAACTTGTGTTCTATTAGTATTTATCTAGAAGTAGGGATTGCAATTCATACACTGACTCATGAAAGGGTATATTTCGGTCCTCAAATGGGTCAAATTAAAAAAAAAAAAAAGGACAAAAAGCTCGACCAAAATCTATTGTAATATATACAATCTCCTAATCACTTTTATTCAAAAATGTATATTAGTATTGAAATAATATTGTTTTAAGCAACATTAAGGCAACATTTGTATAAAAAAATGAAAATGGTCACCAATGCGTTTGAGATTCAACCCGTCCAGACCCATTTTGACCCATATTAAAAGACCAGTGATGACCCGTTATTCGCCCTGTCCATATTGCCACCTCTATCTTGAGCCTAAGGGTTTGAACTAACAACTAGGACCAAAGTGAAAAGATAAGACGGTTAAGGACCTTTTGGTCTTCAAAATGTTGTAAGTGCACTTTTGTCAAGACACTAAGATCAGTATGACCATGTTGGACGGCCTTATTAGTCTAAACTCTAAAGCATCATCTCTACAAATACATTAGGAAAACTTCCTTGAAGTAGATTGTGCACCTCACAAGTCATTAATTACATTAGGAGGGTATTTGGGTAATGCATATTCAAACTGATTATTGCAACTTAAGATATAGTAACATATTTGGTTGACTGAGACTTGGGATACTTAATGCATCGACATATGGAGTCTAAAGTGGCTTGGTGCAATGATTTTGACCCAAAATGTATCCATCACTTCCAACCACTAATTAAACTAAAGGTGTAATGTGATGTGTGTTTATTGCAACTTGACTTATTAGTTATTATGATTAAACAATTGATACTAAGATAATTTTAAGTAATCTCATCAATTAACTTGTTACCGTAACTCCTTAGCTACTTCAAGAAATCTGATCAAATTGACATCAAATAATCAAAAACAATACTCATGATCACCAATCCGAACTCTCAAAACCGATATCACCTAAAATGCTCATCTGATCACCCATTAATATGCACACACAAGAACATACAAATTCGGCAGTAATATATCATATACTATCAAGCGGAGTATTTTATATACCATTATATTTAAGTAATTCATAAACACGAAAAAACACTAGAAGCAACTATACAACAATTTGAGCATACCTTGGTTGATATTCCAAAACTTCAGTAAGTTTATGTCCATTCCTATCATTCCACTGCACTTTCCGCTGCTTCTTACCCGATTTCTTCTTCGATAAACCGCCTTTTTTAGGCAACAATAGTTTCTTCGCTTCGTCTTCATCTTCTTCTACTTTCACCACATTCACTACACATTTCTCCTCATTCCCATTTTCCACTAGCTTCGATTCCACCCCGGAATCATCCATTCACACATAAACTACACCGAAACAATCCAATCTACGCCGAAATCACAAACTTATCCAAAATTCACCAAATTCAGCTCCAAAAAGTCAAATCATCAAAACCCTTCAAACCCAATTCACAAAATCAAGAAATCAATATTCCAACACTGAAACTTTCTATTTTTAGTAAGATTTATAACCAACTAGTCTTCTTGATCACTTAAAAGTCAACCCTGCTTCAAATAGCCAACACCATCAAAAACCCTTCAAACCCAATTCACAAGACAAGATTCCAATACTAGAACTTCAGTCAAATTGCAAGATTAGTAATCAATGAGCCTTGATTACTGAAAAGTCAACGCAAAGTAAAAAAAGTCAACTGTTGATAAAAACATGAAATTTGACACTTTTATAGAAACCCCAGAAGATATGTTGCATGAAATCATAAAAGAATCATGGGTTTTTAAAGAAATTTTATAAAAAAAAAAAAATCTTGAAATTAGGGTTTGAATGAAAGAAAGAAATAATGTTGGGGGTAAAGAGTGTGTTATAAAACTTGATTATTATGACTTTATATGCAATTTAAAAATAATGGAATAAATGATTATTTATTATCTATTTATTTATTGATTTTATTAGAAGGTTTTGTTAAAGGGTTGATTTGCACACCACATTTTCTTATACTTTTACCATACCATGTGCATTACAGTGTTGTACGGTGTGCTATACAGCTTGTATAAAATGGTGTCTTTATCAAAAAGTTTGGTGTGCAAATCATTCCCCTTTTGTTAAACAAAAACCCATTGGGTGTCGTTTTAGATTTACCTAAATATAAACTCATAGTTTCTATAAATACGCGATTTTAAGATAGAATTAAGTGAGTTTTAAAAAAGTATGTATTAATATAAAGTGAGTTTAGATTTAAAAACATTGTTAATTAAAGTAACCTTAAATAACACTCATTGATTTGTTGTTAACAAAACTCTTATTAAAATTAGCCTTTAGCGCTACGTCTAATAAACAAAATATAAATAATCGTGATACATAGACTCAGTTGAGAAAAGTTAAATTAACGGCGTGAATAATTACTCTATCTGTCTTAAAATAACTGTCTCTCGACAAAAAACATATAGTAGTTAAAAAAAAAAACATAATTATTACCGCTTTCATTCTTTTACTTTTTATATAATATGGTTTTACCATTAACTAATTAATTATTTTTTTTTCTATTTTTTATTTTTGCAATAATAATATCAAGTAAGCTTAATATACTATATCATTTTTTTTTTCTATTTATTTTAACAGTAGATAATTAATTTGAGACATTAAGAAAGAAAAAATATACAATAATTGATTAAAAAAAAAAGTATTTTTAATAGGAAATGATTTGCACACTTAATTTTTTGATTGAAATACTCTAACATATGTATTAAATAATTGTACTATGTATATATTATGCTTTAAGTATTTGTATATTAGAATTTGCAATAGAAAACCTCGTGTGTGCACGTACAAGTCTTAAACATAGTACTTACTACTTATGTACCTTTGGAAATTTTATTTATTTATTTATTTAAAAATATACAATAATGGATGTGAAACAAATATTGGAATATGGTGGTGGGTCCCACATGATGAGTGATCAATGGTGGAAAATGGTTTTACTAAAGTAGCAAGTGTTGAGGTCGTTAATCTCGTTATCATTGGGTGTCCCGCCATTTGGTTTGGTTGTGTTTTTGGACCTTGTTGTGTCTGATAGTTAGATTGACAATAGAGTGGTCGAAATCGAGATGAATCGGTCCGTGTTAAGGTATGTTGAGAGTATGTTGAGAGGGTCGGGTTTGAATAGACGAGTTTTTGTCTGTTGATTATCTCATAGTTTTACAAGTCTAAGTGACTCGAGGGTTATGACGTACATGCTTACCTATACTATAAATAAATAGAAAACACATGATTAAAATTTAAAAACTTCAACAATAATTATCGCTCTAGAGTCTAGGCTAAAATATCTTTATTTATAAAAGGAATGCAATCTATTAAATAATTAAATATTTAATCACAAGTTAAACTACTAACTTTCTTCACTCTTACTTACTCCACACCTATATATATACATAAAAAAATTGCACATACAAATTAATGTTACTATATATTATCGGCTGCTATGCACGCGTAATCGTTGATACATTATACACCATTGCACTATATTTAGAAAAGCATGTTTTATTATTTCATTTTTTCTTATTAGTAAAGCATCTTTCGCAATATGTTGATACTTATGGTGACCTAGTGAAAAGAGTTGCGTGATTATCATCATTAAAAATTTACTTCAATCTTCTCAAAAAGGGGAAGTCAGGTTCGTTTCTAAGTGATGGTGAACACAATTTAGTCGACTAAAAAGTTAACAACCATGATTATCTAGTAATAATAAAAGAAAAAATATAGTAACAAGTAATTTTTGGAGTACTTTTTAGTGTTGCATATTATGATTTTTTTGTACATATAAATATTTTAAAATGGTATTCAAGCTCAAGTATTAAACTATACTGGTGTCAGCCTGTCGGTTGTGTTTGTGTATGAGAATGTGGAAACAAATATTTATGATTTTGACACGAATTAAGGGGTGATTTCATTAAAAACATATAAATAAGGTGGTCATGCATGTTATTATGATTAATAACAATTAATTATGAGAAGATTCTCAATTTAACTGGAAATCAAGTTAGATCATGGAATATATAGGGTGGCATGTTGACATGTCGAAGTAGCCAAGTATAGTAGGCTAAACATATTTTATAAAAAATATCGTTCGAATTACTTTTATGACTTGACAAGTAAACTTTAGACTTCACAACACCTATGANTTGACATATTAGTTGACTAACTAGACAAGACATAAAATTTCGGAACCAGGTTCATTTCAAAAAAATCAAGACTTTTAACAAAAATTTACATTAGGCGACAGACATCCATCGGGTTCTCGTGAGCCTCCGAGAATCCCCTAGGTCCCCCTGCCTAACATGTCACAATTTGTAATATATATGTCAATGTATACTGATAGTGAATGCTCCATTAGACATTAGTAGTTGTTGTTGTTGGATATGTACCCACCACCCACTACCCACCTATATAGATAGTGCACTAAAGATGATACACATAGATAGGTATATATTTTGCTTTAAAGTTCACCAAACATGATTGCAAAAGAAAGGACTTCATTTTTACTCAAAGTTCCATTTTACTCAACTGTAACATATAACATGCTGCAATGTTCAGTTTTCATGCTTGCATTTGTGTCTATCTTACAAAATGGTCAAGAAGACAGCAAAAATGGCGTGCTTCGAGAGGGCGTCACCAGCACTTAAGCAGATTTTGCTCCAACTCTATAGGTAATGTACTAATGTTATGAGTTTGTATTGCGTCCCAATAAAACTGTGCTACAGTCATTTACATACATTGAAACATGTCTAGAGTTTTATGTAAAATCGGGCATTATGATTTATGACCGTTGGTTGATGCTGATCACATTAGCAATATAGACGCGTAAAAAGCAACTCCACGTTGGTAGATATACCTTAGTGTGCCCACAGTTTTAAGTGTCTTCCATGTAGAATTCTCTGTCATGGTGGTCCAATGTGTTCACGTAGCTTTTTAACGTCACCAAAAGTGTGCCCACAAAGTTAATTCGTCAATGTTCTGCTGATTTAATGAAATGTCCTAAAAGAAGTTTGAAAATGTTACATGTTACACTGTTAGTGAAAATTTCAACTTATGAAAAGTAGTCTAGCTGCATTTGTTTGATACGGAGTAACACGTAAAAACTGGTTGATGTGTATTGATCAAATGCTTGCAACATCCATAGCGTATTAGTCAAGACCAAATATTTTATACTATAATTTTATTAATCATATCTAATGCGTTAAATGTTTACAAATTTCAAAAACTGTTAATGGACCGGTCCAAGCTGGCTCGACTAGTTTTGACCCGCACATAAAACTATCATTTTTGACCAATTACCCGAACCACCCATTTTCCATCTCTAGTGAGTATCATACAGATTTGCAAGTAACTACATGATTTGCTCTTTCATTTTTGTTGCAGCGCTGATAAGCCATTGGCAGTCGAACACCAGTTGCATGAATTTGGATCATTGCAATACCATGTTCAGGTAAATAAAAAAGATAGAAACTTTTTAAAGTTAACGTTTAGTTTGATTCATCTAAGATCTAACATAAGATTTATCAGTCCTATGTTTCAGAAGCTTATCATGCTTACCTATCTATCTCGACCCCTCTTCTGTCCACGGGATCCTCAATCTCTAACGCATTACCTCATAACGTCAAGGAGACCGTTAGAAGAATTTGTCCTCAAGTGATCGAGATTGTTGAACCACCAAAAGAAGGATATCAACTCACTCTTAAGCTTGATTTTTCTAAAATTCCACGCAAGAAAGGTAAATTATGCTTCAGACCATTTATCAAATTCTCATTCAGTTTGTGTGAAAAAAAAAAATTTAATAGTCATTTATCATTCGGCATTGATTATAGACGATAAAATTGATAATTTTAATTCATTTAGACTGTTTATATAAAACAATTAGAAAAAGTTTATTATTCATCTATATCCAAGTTAACCTCTAAATCATTCACTTACTCATTGTACATTAAATCACACGGTTTTATATCCGTATTCTAAATCCGATTGTTTTTATTCATGATTTCATGTAGATGCAGAGAAGATAATCACAGAAATTTCATCGGTGCAATCTGTAA
The DNA here is from genome assembly GCA_014162995.1 of Artemisia annua. Classification (NCBI taxonomy): domain Eukaryota; kingdom Viridiplantae; phylum Streptophyta; class Magnoliopsida; order Asterales; family Asteraceae; genus Artemisia; species Artemisia annua. The sequence goes on along the minus strand of LBNU01018343.1, from coordinate 190,293 downwards.
TATTAAGCTCGCAGCTAAGAGAAATTTTGAGGGACGTTAACGCCCATGAGATATCCGAAGGGNCTGGCATTATGATATATGAACATTGGTTGATGTTGATCACATTAGCAATATAGACGCGTTAAAAGCAACTCCACGTTAGTAGATATACCTTAGTTTTTGGCAGACAGTTTTAAGTGTCTTCCATGTAGAATTCTCTGTCATGGTGGTCCAATGTGTTCACGTAGCTTTTTAACGTCACCAAAAGTGTGCCCACAAAGTTAATTCGTCAAGGTTCTGCTGATTTAATGAAATGTCCTAAAAGAAGTTTGAAAATGTTACATGTTACACTGTTAGTGAAAATTTCAACTTATGAAAAGTAGTCTAGCTGCATTTGTTTGATACGGAGTAACACGTAAAAACTGGTTGATGTGTATTGATCAAATGCTTGCAACGTCCATATCATATTAGTTAAGACCAAATATAATGTACTATTTTATACTATAATTTTATTAATCATGTATAATACGTTAACTGTTTACAAAATTTCAAAAACTGTTGACGGGTCGGTCCAAGCTGGCTCGACTAGTTTTGACCCGCACATAAAACTATCATTTTTGACCCATTACCCGGAACCACCCATTTTCCATCTCTAGTGAGTAGATTTGCAAGTAACTACATGATTTGCTCTTTCATTGTTGTTGCAGCGCTGATAAGCCATTGGCAGTCGAACACCAGTTGCATGAATTTGGATCATTGCAATACCATGTTCAGGTAAATAAAAAAGATAGAAACTTTTTAAAGTTAACGTTTAGTTTGATTCATCTAAGATCTAACATAAGATTTATCAGTCCTATGTTTCAGAAGCTTATCATGCTTACCTATCTATCTCGACCCCTCTTCTGTCCACGGGATCCTCAATCTCTAACGCATTACCTCATAACGTCAAGGAGACCGTTAGAAGAATTTGTCCTCAAGTGATCGAGATTGTTGAACCACCAAAAGAAGGATATCAACTCACTCTTAAGCTTAATTTTTCTAAAATTCCACGCAAGAAAGGTAAAATTATGCTTCAGAACATTTATCAAATTCTCATTCAGTTTCTGTGAAAAAAAAATTTAATAGTCATTTATCATTCGGCATTGATTATAAACGATAAAATTGATAATTTTAATTCATTTAGACTGTTTATATAAAACAATTAGAAAAAGTTTATTATTCATCTATATCCAAGTTAACCTCTAAATCATTCACTTACTCGTTGTACATTAAATCACACGGTTTTACATCCGTATTCTAAATCCGATTGTTTTTATTCATGTAGATGCAGAGAAGATAATCACAGAAATTTCATCGGTGCAATCTGTAATATTAAGTTCGCAGCTAAGAGAAATTTTGAGGGACGTTAACGCCCATGAGATATCCGAAGAGACATACAAACCAATCAAACTTATGTATCATCCAAACGAGCCTTTCTACATTGTTAAACAGGTTTAACATAAAGCTTAAAAAAAGTGTATTACTAGTACAAAATAGCTTATTTCAAGCCTCTAAGGCTAATTGATTCATTTGTTTAACAGCCAGCAAAGTTGACTGCAATTTTTCCAATTCGCTTTAAAGAGGAATCAGATGTAGTTATCGCGAAGGCCTTCTTTCAGGTTTAAATTCTTCTAGTTAGGATTTTTATGTTTAGATTCAACCAAAACCTGTTTTGACCCGTTACAGAACCTGCCCGACCCATCCATCTTGCCACCTATACTATTGAAAAATCTTTCTTTGGAGTTCAGTTACCAAATTAGTGTCTCGTCTTGTGTTTCACCTAACAGGAGCTAGTGGATTCCGGGAGTTCGGGTGTGTGTGCTAAGGCACCTCCTTGTTATTGGTCGCCTATTCCACCTCCCGAGTTAAGAGGAGAGCCTTTGTCAGATTTGAGTACTAATGGAGGATTCGTTTCATTTGGTATGAACAGAACTCAATGTTCATGTTTTCTTCAAAGCATTCTTCTAAATACAATTTCGCTTACTTTTTACAGATATATACTCACGACATGTTGAAGGTAAGAAGCTAGACAAGATCGTATGGAACCTGCTTAACTTCAACGCATTAGTAAAGTATCATGTGAAGGTAATATTAAAGCCATCCATAGACTAATTACTGAATTTGTAAATTTCAATGATGAAATTGAGTTTTTACAGTCTACTAAAGGGTTTGTGCAACGAAGGATGAGAAGCCGTTTAGATAGCTTGGTCGAGGTAAAAAAGACCTGGAGTATAATATGAAACCACCTTATTAATGATTACATTTGAAACCAGTTTATTGCATTTGCACATTCATAATGTTGGAAATTGCAGGCCCTGTACCAAACTAGCACTCCAGAAGATCACCATATTGAAAAAGTTAAAGGTATTCACAAATTATTCATCCAATATTTTCAACGCGATTTAATTAAATCCAAAAGTTGGGTAAAACGGGTCACTTTTACTATGGGTCAAAACTGGTTGCGTTGAGCCGCAAAATTTGTTGCCCACCTTTATTTCTTTTTGCAAACAGTTAATTCATTATTTATAATTTCACAGTATAAGTAGTCAGTATAAATCGTCGAATAAAAAACGACTTAGGAGGTTGTACGTGTTAATAATTGACTTTGGGCGACTTACAGCCATTTGTGTTTAGCAAACAAAATTCGGCTAGACACATTTAGTGATAAATCAGAACTCAACTCACATCGACCCATTCATAAGTAAATGACTAGATAGATCACAATTTTGATATTTGAACAATAGTAACCACTCTATATTTCAAATCGATGCAGGACATAGAATCGTAAAGAAACTGATGAAATTTACAAGATGTACGATCCTTGTGAAAAGATGGAACATGACAAAAAAGCTTAAGAGAATACGTTCCAAACTAAGAATCCGTGGATTCAAAAAGTTTCAAAGGCGTTGGTTGAAACTTCCTAGTTTCTCTTCCGTAATGAGCTACCAGAAGTTACACAAGTCTTAGAAAACAAATGTGAAATGTCTGATTGTAAGCATACTGATGTTCTAAATACATTTTTCTGTGCATAGATGCTAATTAAGAGCACAAGTTTAGCGTGATTGTAGATTAAAGAGAATAAACACGATCAAGAAACTTACAATATTTCGTATACTTTTTTTGAAAAAACTAAAGAAAACTTTAACAACGAAAATCCTAAAAGGGGTTATGTAGCATCCAAGAGTCACTTAATCGACGAAACTAAAAGTATTTTGAACGCAACTTGGGTTATTCACTTATTCTCGACATTATCAAGCTAGCTAGTGTTGCATGCATGCGCTTAAGCTTTGCCTCGGCCTTGAGGCGTCTCACGAGTTTCTCAGCGTCCTCTACATATCTTCACCTGGTACTTTGAGAACTCTGAAATAACTCGAACTCAAACTTGTTTACAATAATTGTAATAAGATTTATCGTATTTTGTTGAGATTTCCAAAACTAAAATGGCTAAACTTTTTATAGATATTGATAAAATTATAACTTTTTTTTTTTTGAAATCGATAGATAAATTCTAAGCATAGGGTTTGTTAAAAACTACGAAAATATAGAATATATTTATTAACAGTTAGAAAACAAATTGAAAAGAGTTGATAGATGCATTGAAAAGTAAACACAAATTTGTTCTTTATTTGCAAAAATTGATATTTGGTTTAGAGAAAAAATTAGGAACATCTTTAACCACTTAGGCTATAGCCTCTCATTTGTTGTAAGTAGCTTTTAAAAAATTTATATTAACTTTATAGATATCCGGTAAAATCAAGCTCATGCTCCGAGCTTTTGACGACTAATATACAAAATTATTACATGATATAAATTCACTTCATGAGTTGAGATCAATATATATCTTATATTTGTCATACATCCAATAAATTAATCTTAGTCATTCACTTTTTTTTTTTATCAAAATTAATAAAAAATCATTTTTCACATTTCTTTTAAAACAACATATCTTGCAAACGGTAATTCTTCAAGCTAGAAAAAATACACTATCGCGACGAGAATTGAATTATGTATCTATAGATATACACTTCTCTATACTTTCGACGTACATTTTTTTTAGAATCCACCCAGAAAAATCACATGTGATTCTATTGGGCGAAAATTTTGAAAAAAGAATAATTGACAGTACATAAAAATGCATATCTATAGAAAGATAATTTAATTCTCGTCGCGATGGTATGATTTTTTTTCGAATAACAATTAAGGGTTTGCGAGACATTTAATTTCTAAAAAAAGGTAAAAGTTTTTTTTTTTTTTTTTTTTTTTTTTTTTTTTTTTTTTTTTTTTAATGAGTGGCAAAAGGATTGGTTTAATTGGATCTATGAAATATAAGATCTTGATTGAACTTTTGCCTTCACTTCATAGCGACTCAGAAACATGCTATACGCGAATCTCATATATAATAAAGTTATAACTATTTTTTAAAGAGAATGTACACTCATAAAAAATTTTCACAAAACCAATCACAAAAATGAGACGACATTGAAGGTGATTGTGCTTAACGAAGTGAGAAAGAAGAGTTAAGTTATAGAGACACCACCAATCAACCTTTATGGCCACTCATTTTGTGAAAATTATTTTTGGCTGAGTGTTATATTTCTCTTTATTAAAAATGCTATAGCTCATGTCAAAATAAATCTGGAAGATAGAAATTTGGGGGTTATTATTATTATTATTATTATTATTATTATTATTATTATTATTATTATTATTATTATTATTATTATTATTTTAGTTTGTTTTTTATGTGTGCAAGTTTATAAAGGTTTGAGGGTCTTTCATAAAATGGATGAAAGATAAAGGGTTGAAAGCGTTCATGTGCTCAAGCTTCAAAGGTGCAAAGTGCAGCTTCCTAAACCTGCTAGGTTTGGCTATATAATGTCTTTTTCTTTTAGCACACCTCTTATTTTTCGAGTTTGTTTTCTCTCATTCTCTTAGTTTGTGTAATCATTTTAGGGTATGTTCTCTATGTATTTTTTACTTTCTCTTTTTTTAAGTTTAACTTAAGACATCTCCCAGTATGGTATGTGAGTTGATATGCAGTTATAAAACAAAAGGGTGGTTGGTTGAATTCATAAATATGTGTTTGTGATCTTTCGTCTTGTTTGATAAAAGTTTGTATGGTATCAGAGCCAAGTTAACTCTATACTAAAGGTTTCTATCATTTTTTTAATCATTTTTCAAAATTAAGGTTTCATCAAATTGGGGGTTTCATAGTTTGATGATAGTTTGTGATTCAACAATTGTTGAATTGCGTTGATTTGTTATAGATCTATTGATTTGAGTCTTTAATTTTTTTTTTAAAATTAGGGTTTCTTGATTTTTGGGGGTTTTTCAAAACTGGGAGAGTTATTAAGTTGTTGGTTGTCTTAATCGTCTTTTAGGTTTAAGATCTAGTATGTGGTGTTTGTTCTTGTCCAAAAGTGATAAGTTTAAGGTTCCTTGTATCAAACCCTAATTTAGGTTATGTGGTGTTTAAATCTATATATCTTGAAAGATCTGATGTCTAATTGAGTCAATTAGACAGTTTTGGTGAAATCCCCCAATTTTCTATAATTAGGGTTTTCTTGTTTTTAGATCTGGTTGATTTTGTTTATAAATTTTTTGTCTAATATTGTGCTTTGTTTAAATTTCAGGTCGTCATCCGCTATAGATATGAGATTCAGATAAAAGATCATCGGGATCTTGGTACTCTTGTTGGAACATGTGCACTGTAACACCTCTCACACCCTCTCTTAATTATTATTCAAAGTTGTTTTAGGTAAATTGGTGGATAGGTTAATGGATTAGTTATTTGAGAAGTTGCTGGTGTTAAGTAAAAGAGGATTGTTTGTGACTGTTAGGCGTTTAGCTGCGCTTTCTTGTTATGTTATATTTTTATTTTTATTTTTTTTATTTGTTTATTTTATTTTATTTTTATTTTTTGGTTTCTATATTAGTCATTATCATGATGTGTTCAAAATGGTGATTAGTTTGATAAGAATAGGAATAGAGACATAAAGAACCATTATATTTGATACACGTTTGTTGGGAATAATATCTAGATCAATAGCGGATTAGAATTTACAAATTGCCATTTGGAAAGTATTAAAGTTAAAGTAAATTACACTATTCGTCCTGTAGTTTGGCCATAATGACATCACAAGTCCCTCGACTTTCATTTTTGCATGGTTATTTTAGCATTAATTATATCATTGTATTAGCAATGTATATATGCACATTTGTGTTAAGAATAAGATACAAACATATTTACATGTGAAAGTTTTTATGAGTTACGATTTACACGATCCTCAATTTTAAAGAAAACGATTTTTGTTTTATACTTGACTTTGAATTCGAATGTATGAACATATGTGTGACCTTAAGTAGATAGGGTAGTAATTTACGACAACCCACAGAGTCAATATGATTAATCAATACATTAACAAGTTTTATGCAATCTTAGATAAATACTAAGTAAATTAGCCTAGCATATCATATGAGAACATGAAATCGACAAAATCAAACAAGTAATTATAAACATAATTGAATATTTTAGTTGCTTTTTTGTTGTAAATTTATCTTTGGCTTGTACATTTTATATGTTAATTATATAGTCACATATAGTTTAAAAAAATTGAATGTGGCTATGTGGCAGCTTTTATTACACGTGTTGAGTGTTTCTAGATGTTCTATTTAAATTTTTTGCTTACAATTTGTTGGTCAGAAGTGCTATATCTTTTTTTGGATTGGATTGACCCGAAATGAGTATGTGGTATCTGATTTAAAGAGTTTGCTTTATCTTACTAGAAGTATGAAAAATTGGATTTTTACCCTTGATTTTATGTTATATTAGTTCTTCAGATAAATAAAAGATTGTATATGGAAACTACTGAATCTATTGCAACAATTAGAGTCAAACAACATGAAAATAAGTTGGAAACCAAAAGAATGTAGTTAAATGATTTATATTAGTGAAGATGGTCAAATGCAATTTTACTTTTGTAAATGGACATTTGCATTGTCTTAGATTTTTATGAATATTAAAAAATGAGATTTAATTTATTTGTGAATTGTTAAAGACGATTTTAGAATTATTAACTCTTTTATTTTATAAGTTATTTTCTCGATACACATTTAACTAATATGTTCACTATTCTTTTGGTTATTTTTTTCAATCTAAAGGCTTTTAGTAACATTTTAATAGTGAATCCTAAGGTTTTTATTGATATGTAAATCTTCAGCATCATATAAAAGGTAATAGCCTATTTAAGTGACTATTTACATGACATAATCACCCATTCTAATTAGATTTTATTGTTTGTAGGCATGCATTCTTACAATATTCAAGACATAATAACACTATTTAAACTCATTTTTTATTTTATTTTATTTTATTTTTATTTTTTGTGTGATTATCCTAATAATTTTCAGCATTTTATATCATTTGTTAGCACATAATGGACTATTTCAAGGACATGGGCATTCGGTACAAGGACTATTTAAACTCATTTTTCTTGTGTGATTATCCTAAAAATTATCAACACTTTTATATCATTTGTTAGCAAATAATGGACTATTTCAAGGACATGGGTATTCGGTACAAGGAGTTAGCCGAGAAACAATTTGCAAAATACGATTATGTTGGAGCTAAAAAATTGCCGAAAAAGCAAAAGATTTGTTCCCCGGGCTTGATTAATTATCAACATTCATTACTGTTATCGACATTTATCTCTCTAGAGATAATTTTTTTTATGGTGAACGAGATTGGTATGGGATACTGGGCAAGAAAAATCAACTACACCCATGAAAATATCTTAAACTTATGACAAAATATACAATGATATAAAGTGTGTGGAAAATTCAGTGATTAGTGTAGAAGGAGCCATGGAAATTTTAAAAGAGGCTCATGCCATTCTGACTAGCATATACTGGATCACGTGTCTCGGGTTCCTGCGTATCTATTCCAACAATGAAATCAACAAGGAAATTGTATGCATAACATGTGGTGTGCTTTTACATACTTGAAGCCAAAATCAAGCAGCAGTTCTAATGAGGATGACTCGTAAAACCTAAATCGATTTATGAAGTAACTTGTTGAAGTGTATCTTTGGTATTGTATCTTGAATGTTTGCCTGGTTTGTTGACAACAAACATATCGTGATATTTCTTATGCGTTTGCTTGCGTCTTAAAGATGTTATCTATATAGTGGTATTTAAGGTGCTGGTGCAACTATATAAAATAGCATTTGTAAGACACAACCAAACACACACGCAAAATCACCCTATGTTCGTTGTCAACTAACCAAGCATACATTCAAGATACAATACCAAAGATACACTTCACCAAGTTGCTTCATAAATCGATCTGGGTTTTTCGAGCCATCCTCATTCAAACCGCTGCTTGCTTTTGGCTTCAAGTATGAAAGAGCACACCACATCTAATGCATACAATTTCCTTGTTAATTTTATCCTTGGAATAGATAAGCACGAACCTAGGACACATGATACAATATATGCCAATCAAAATGACATGATCATTTATAAAATTTCCATGGCTCATTCTACACTAATCGCTGAATTTTCCGCAAACTTGACATCATTGTATATTTTGTCATAAGTTTTAGATAATTTCATAGGTGTAGCTGATTTTTCCTTCTCATTATCCCTTACTAATCGCGTTCACTATCAACAAATTTATCTCTAGAGAGATAAATGTCGATAACAATAATGAATGTTGATAATAAATCAAGCCCGGGAAACAAATCTTTTGTTTTTTTGGCAATTTTTTAGCTCCAACATAATCGTATTTTGCAAATTGTCTCTCGGCTAACTCCTTGTGCTGAATACCCATGTCCTTGAAATAGTCCATTATTTGCTGACAAATGATATAAAAGTCTTGATAATTTTTAGGATAAACACACACAAAATAAAAAGAAAAAAAGAAAAGGGTGTAAGTATTGTGATTTATGGCTTGAATATTGTAAGAATGCATGCTACAAACAATAAAATCTAATTAGGATAGGTGATTATATGTCATGTAAATAGTCACTTAAATAAGCTATTTCCTTTTCAATGATGCTGAAGATTTAACGTATCACTAAAAACCTTAAGATTTACTATTAAAATGTTACTAAAAGCATTTCGATTGAAAGGGTAATAAAAAAAACCGTGAACATGTTAGTTGAATGTGTATCGAGACTACATCCAATTAAGAACCTTTTTATAACTTATAGAAGAAAAGAGTTAATAATTATGAAAATCCTCTTTAAGAATTCACAAATAAATTAATCCCATTTTCCAGTTTTCATAAAAATCTAAGACGATGCAGACGTCCATTTACTGACAGAAATCATTTAACAACCTTTTTTTGGTTTCCAACTTATTTTCACGCTGTTTAACTCCAACTGTGAAACGCCTAGTCTTGAACTGTTTTTTTATTATTATTATTTTAATTAATTTTTTAGTAAATAAAACTGACAGGTCTATACGCCATATATGCCTGTTGGCCGATAAGCCGTATAAGCTTACCAGGTGTATTCGCCGTATAATCCCCTGGGCGATACGACGTATACTATGCAGATCAGACCTGAACTTACTGTGACAATTTTCTACATTTAACCAAAACGACACTAACACATTTCCGTAAAGTTTGTAATTCTGGATTTACATTTCATACATATAAAACATCGTTTATGTACAAATGTAATTCTGGATTTACATTTCACAATAAGTTTTTCATGAACTATTAAGTTTGGTCATATTAACTCTTCATGCAAAAGGCTCCTTATACTAACATGAACTTATAGTCATTATTGTCACATCCATTATCAATATTTCAATAACATGGTTTCTACTAAGTTTCTTCAAATTTGAAATCATAACATAATCATCTATGGCATCACTAATCATACTCATAACATCTATAACACTATATCATCGTAAAATCAAACTCTATCTAAAAACAAATTGTAAAATTCTTGACACACCGTAACATTTTGCTTATTTGACCCACTTAGAACTTGAATTATGACGTGGGACCAATTCCATTGGAAAGTACACTCAGCGAAATTCAAAATTGGTTCTGACCTCATTGAAATCCGATGAACGGTCGATTTACTACGATTTTTCTAACATAACTTAATGTGCAAAAAATTATTTAATATTAAGCAATCACTTATGAACTAAGCGAAACATCCCATTAACATACTAAGACATCATAAGCAGTTGTGTCATCTTGAAACACTAATTTAAGGAATCCTCTAATGTTCATATGAACATGACCTATTATGTTAGGCAATATTACGTTAGGCAAAGTTGTGAGAGTATGAAAGCATCTGGGCCCTATTTTTTCTTCAAAATTATACTCTTTATTTATTTATCTTCATCCATTTTGTCATTTAAAGGATCTCAATCTCTAATTTTTAATAAATATACCGTTTAACCTCTAATTCAACCTCATCCATATTTCATGACTTTTAACCTAAAACACAACATAATCCTATACACATTAAAACCCTTAGTCAAATTCACTAGTTATAATACCCGTGCACGCACGGGGTTATGAAAAAATAAATTGTTATGTGAATATTGATTATTGCTAGTCTATATAAATATATACATTAATTTGTTTTGAATTTATGTGGTAGCTAATTGCTTAAATAAGTGTTTTAAATGATAAATGTTAAATATTTTTTTGTAAGATAGTTTGATTTAACATTTCATGTCGTGTTTTTCATGTTTGTGTTATTTTTTTAAATAAAGGGCTGGCAAAGAGACCAACGGTGCAGCAATGGCGCATCCTCAGAGTGCAGTTTGGCGGCGTCATAGGGCAAAAAAACCCTATGGCGTGTGTTACGCCACTGCATCAGGCACTCAAAGAATTCTTAAGGGATCTTTGAGAGTGTCTTTGCAAAATAAAATTCAAAGTAAAAATATTTGTGGACCAAATCTCGTCGGCTTTGACCCATTAGCCCATACTAAAGAAATTGTTTTAAACCAAATGTATTCCACGTAATAGGCAATTTAAACAACCTACCCATTTTTCCGGGGATGAGTAAATTGTAATTTGCTTTTTAGCATCTTTTGAGTCTCTGAGGAAGCTTAAATCTTCTCAGCATTTTTGTCTGTATAAGGCCCTTGCATGCACAACAAAGGTTACATGAATCTTTCTTTTCATGTCAACACATTATGAGGTTAAGCAATGACTTGCGCAAATACTAAGTGCAACTATACATAAATCAAATTTATTTTAAAATTTTAGTTTACTATATGGACATATAAGAATTTACCCATGAAATGTGATATAAGTATAACTAACAAATATGCGTGAGTTTTTCATTATGTATTAATATCTATTAATATTTTGTAAAAAAATTTATTGGATGAAAGATTTAATTTTGTTTAGCTGACATAGATGTTGAGGTTGAGGTTGAGGTCATTGTTTAACTTTAACTACGGGTATCATATTGTACAAAACGTGCTAGTTTAGTAGCACATAATGAGCATTGATAAAGTTAAAATATACTCTGTAAAGTTTTGTAAAAATATTTTTCAGGATATCCGTATATAAACGTTAAATAATAATGATATGAGTCGTTGTTATAAGTACAATCGCGTATATTTGATATCATGTTATGCAAAATGTGTGAGTTTAGTAACACATAATGAGTGTTGATTAAGTTAAAATATACTCCGTAAAGTTTTTTAAAAATGTATTTCCGGATATCTTTATATAAACTTTAAATGATAGTTACATGAGTCGTTGTTATAAGTACGATCGTGTATATATATGTTTTTAATATCATAGTAACTTGTGCTTAACATTTAATATTTATATTACCGTTAATAATAATTTAGCCGTTTTTAATATTCAAACATGTGTACGCATAGATTAAACTTTAATTAGGATGACATTAGTCCTTATTTAACATATATAGTAAAAAAATATTTTAACAAATGAAAGTTTAAAACTAATATTTATTTTAAAAATATTTAACGCGTATTAAAACTAATTAGTATATTTACAAATTTTTTTATTTAAATAGATGAAAATCTCAAGCTAATATTGATACATGTAATTGTAAACAAAGTTCATATTATAAAGTATATGAGGTATAAAGTGTAAGGGGTTATTTGTTTATTATCTAAAGTTATTAAAAAACATGGAGACTTATAATTTTACACTTAACTCTATATCTTATATACTATATTTAAAATTCAAACACTAAAGTTTTACTAATTACCTTTTTTTTTTTTTTTTTTTTTTTTTTTTTTTTTTTTTAAAGTTTTGTTTTCATAAATTTGACACCTATATTTTTATGTATTTTTAATTTAATTTTGACTTTTTATTGGCCAATTATATTACTTGATTTCGCCTATGTGTCAAAATCAAGCTTTCCTATTGGTCCAATTTTTTTTCTAAAAAAAAATTCTTTTGTTATATAAAAGATTGTTAAACATTTAATTGAAGACTTACCTTGAATTTGGAGAAAATCACTTCAAACATCTTGAAGCTCCATTACTCATTCATAACCCTTGATTCTTGCTAAAGACTTGATAGAGCTCTGATCTTGGAAACAATATTTAGTTACTTTACTGATCAATCATATCATACATACATTTTTCATTTGTTTCATTTTCCCGCAAATTCTCAAGAAGTTCAAATGTTCAAATATTCTGTTAAACCTATGGAAGATTGACTAGGTTGGAATTTCCCAAATTTAATGGAGATGATGTGAAACGGTGGCTATTCAGGGTACATCAGTTCTTTGTTATTGACCATATCAGAGATGACCAAAAATTATCAAATACTTGTTCAGTTTGTCCGTATTGTAAATCCGATTGTTTTTATTCATGTAGATGCAGAAAAGATAATCACAGAAATTTCATCGGTGCAATCTGTAATACTAAGCTCGCAGCTAAGAGAAATTTTGAGGGACGTTAACGCACATAAGATATCTGAAGGGACATACAAACCAATCAAACTTGTGTATCATCCAAACGAGCCTTTCTACGTTGTTAAACAAGTAACTTTAACACAAAGCTTCGAAAAAGTGTATTACAAAACTACTTATTTCAAGCCTCTAAGGCTATTTGATTCATTTGTTTAACAGCCAGCAAAGTTGACCATAATTTTTCCTATTCGCTTTAAAGAGGAATCAGATGTAGTTATCGCGAAGGCCTTCTTTCAGGTTTAAATTCTTCTCATTAGGATACTTAAGTTTAGATTCAACCCAAACCTGTTTTGACCCGTTAATGAACCTTTCCGACCCATCCATCTTGCAACCTATACTATTGAAAATTCTTTCTTTGGAGTTCAATTACCAGATTAGTGTATCGTCTTGTGTTTCACCTAACAGGAGCTAGTGGATGTCTGAAGTTCGGGGGTGTGTGCTAAGGCACCTCCTTGTTATTGGTAGCCTATTCCACCTCCCGAGTTAAGAGAAAAGCCTTTGTCAGATTTGAGTACCAATGGAGGACTCGTTTCATTTGGTATGAACAGAACTCAATGTTCACGTTTTAAAAAATACGTCATTCTTCAAAGCATTCGTCTGAATATGAATTCACTTACTTTTTACAGATATACTCACGACATGTTGAAGGTAAGAAGCTAGACAAGACCGTAAGGAACCTGCTTAACTTCAACGCTTTAGTAAAATATAATGTAAAGGTAATATTAAAGTTATCACTTATAGACTAAATTTACTGAATCTAAATATTAATGATGAAATTGATTTTTTACAGTCTACTAAAGGCTTTGTGCAGCGTAGGATGAGAAGCCGTTTAGAAAACTTGATCGAGGTAAAAAAGACGTGGAGTATAATACAAAACCACCTTACTAATGATTACATTTTTTATACTAGTTTTTTGCATTTGCACATTCATAATGTTGGAAATTGCAGGACCTGTACCAAACTAGCACTCCAGAAGATCACCATATTGAAAAAGTTAAAGGTATTTACAAACTATTCGTCCAATCTTTTCGATACGATGTACTTAAATTCTAAGAGTAGAAATATGGATGGGTCATGTGGTTCCACAAGTTGGGTAAAACGGGTCACTTTTATTATGGGTCAAAACTGGTTGGGTTGACTCCCAAACAATTTGTATTCCACGTTTATTTCTTTTTGCAAACAGTTAATTCATTAATACTCCGTACTTGACTTTGGGCGACTTACAGCCCATTTGTGTTTAGCAAACCAAATTTGGTTAGACACATTTACAGATAAATCNTCTAAATCCGATTGTTTTTATTCATGTAGATGCAGAAAAGATAATCACAGAAATTTCATCGGTGCAATCTGTAATACTAAGCTCGCAGCTAAGAGAAATTTTGAGGGACGTTAACGCCCATGAGATATCCGAAGGGACATACAAACCAATCAAACTTATGTATCATCCAAACGAGCCTTTCTACATTGTTAAACAGGTTTAACATAAAGCTTAAAAAAAGTGTATTACTAGTACAAAATAGCTTATTTCAAGCCTCTAAGGCTATTTGATTCATTTGTTTAACAGCCAGCAAAGTTGACTGCAATTTTTCCAATTCGCTTTAAAGAGGAATCAGATGTAGTTATCGCTAAGGCCTTCTTTCAGATTTAAATTCTTCTCGTTAGGATACTTAAGTTTAGATTCAACCCAAACCTGTTTTGACCCGTTACAGAACCTGCCCGACCTATACATCTTGCTACCTATACTATTGAAAATTCTTTCTTTGTAGTTCAATTACCAGATTATATTAGTGTATCGTCTTTTGTGTTTCACCTAACAGGAGCTAGTGGATGTCGGAAGTTTGGGGGTGTGTGCTAAGGCACCTCCTTGTTATTGGTCGCCTATTCCACCTCCCGAGTTAAGAGGAGAGCCTTTGTCAGATTTGAGCACCAATGGAGGATTTCTTTCGTTTGGTATGAACAAAACTCAATGTTCGTATTTTCAAAAATACGTCATTCTTCAAAGCATTCGTCTGAATATGAATTCACTTACTTTTTACAGATATATATACTCACGACATGTTGAAGGTAAGAAGCTAGACAAGACCGTAAGGAACCTGCTTAACTTCAACGCATTAGTAAAGTATCATGTAAAGGTAATATTAAAGTTATCACTTATAGACTAAATTTACTGAATTTAAATATTTAATGATGAAATTGATTTTTTACAGTCTACTAAAGGCTTTGTGCAGCGTAGGATGAGAAGCCGTTAAGAGAACTTGGTCGAGGTAAGAAAGACGTGGAGTACAATACAAGACCACCTTATTAATGATTACATTTTTTAAACCAGTTTTTTGCATTTGCACATTCATAATGTTGGAAATTGCAGGCCCTGTACNTTAATGATGAAATTGATTTTTTACAGTCTACTAAAGGCTTTGTGCAGCGTAGGATGAGAAGCCGTTAAGAGAACTTGGTCGAGGTAAGAAAGACGTGGAGTACAATACAAGACCACCTTATTAATGATTACATTTTTTAAACCAGTTTTTTGCATTTGCACATTCATAATGTTGGAAATTGCAGGCCCTGTACCAAACTAGCACTCCAGAAGATCACCATATTGAAACAGTTAAAGGTATTTACAAACTATTCGTCCAATCTTTTCGATACGATGTACTTAAATTCTAAGAGTAGAAATATGAATGGTCATGTGGTTCCACAAGTTGGGTAAAACGGGTCACTTTTATTATGGGTCAAAACTGGTTGGGTTGACCCCCAAACAATTTGTAGTCCACCTTTATTTCTTTTGGCAAACAGTTAATTCATTAATACTCCGTACTTGACTTTGGGCGACTTACAGCCCATTTATGTTTAGCAAACAAAATTCGGTTAGACACATTTAGAGACAAATCAGAAGTTACAGAACACAACTCACATCGACCCATTCATAAGTAAATGACTAGAAAGATCAAATTTTTGATCTTTGAACAATAGTAACCACTCTACATTTCAAATCGTTGCAGCACATAGAATCATATAAAAACTGATGAAATTTACAAGAGGTACGATCCTTGTGAAAAGATGGAACTTGGCAAAAAAGCTTAAGAGGATGCGTTCAAACTAAGAATCCGTGGATTCAAAAAGTTTCAAAGAGGTTGGTTGAAACTTCCTACTTTCTCCTCCGTAATGAGCTACCAGAAGTTACACAAGTCTTAGAAAAAAAAAAAAGTGAAATGTCTGATTCTAAGCATACTGATGTTCTAAATACATTTTTCTGTGCATAAGTTTTGCGTGATTTTAGATTAAAGAGAATAAACGTAATCAAAGAAAACTTACAATATGTCATATACTTTTTTTGAAAAAACTAAAGAAAACTTTAACAACAAAATCCTAAAAGGGGTTATGTAGCATCCAAGAGTCAATTAATCGACAGAATCTTAAAGGTATCACTGCAAGAACGCAATTTAACTTATGCTCGACATTATCAAACTAGCTAGTGTTGCATGTGCTTCCTCATCTTCACATGGTACTTTGAGAGCACAGTCGAGTGCATCACTCAAAAAGTCAAGAGCAGAATCCGCTTTGTCACTTTCCTTAAACTCCTCCAATGCTTTATTCAACTTCGACATACTCGTTACTTCATTGCATGGATGCATCTGATCAGTAGCTCTTTCGACTAGCTCCCTTTAATGCTTCACACGTAAAATAACTTGCTTCACACATCTCATCCTCCTGTTTGTGTGTCCTTATAGTTTCTGGCTGTTTGTTCTTGGGCATGGCTGCGCGCAAGCTCAGCCAGTAGTAGATCAAGGGGATATCGAAGGGCACTTGTTGAGTCGAGCAACAAAGCAGTAGCCTCCATTAAGATATTATTACCGTCAGTGGCGGAACTTGAACATTTTCTTGGGGGTGCCAAATCGGAGATTTGTTTGTAACCTAAATTAAGTTACCCCTAAACCTATAATATTTACACTAGCACTCTGTTCCCGAGATATATAAAATGGAAAGAAGAGAAATGAAGAGGTTAAAAACGAGAGAAAAAAAGAGGAGAGGAAAAAATATTGATTTTTTGTTTGTGTTCCCAAGTTGAAGAGAAGAGAAGAGAAATTTAATAAAATTATGCACAAAAATCATCTTTTCTCCAAATCATCCCAATTTGGGAAGAAGATTAGGAGGGGAAATTTAGCATAATTTACTTTCTTCTTCTCTTCAAAAAAAACTCAGGAACATAAATATTTTGTCATTTCCTCTCCTCTTCTCTTCTTTTCTCTCTAAATAAAAACTCGGGAACAGAGTGTAGGTGCCGCATTTTTTTTTTATTTTTTTTATCTTATTATTATTATTTTTTTATTTTATATTACTTTTTTTGGGGAGAAGAAGAAAGTAA
>LBNU01018343.1:148520-172843 GCA_014162995.1 Artemisia annua | reverse complement strand
GGGGGGGGGGGACCTATTCGAACTAAGTTACCCCTAAATCAAATCCCTCTATGTACTTTTCTAACGAGAATTCTAAAACAATTCGAACTCAACTTGTGTGTTAGGCTTTTTGAAGTGTTTAACAATTAGTAAAACTTTCAGTTTTATCTATCGAATTCGTCTAAAATAAAATCCATCTCATTTCCACATAATGTAACCTTTTAAGCAATCCAAATGCAATGTCCAAGTCCACTTTTCATATTGTACTTGTATGTATTATCTAAAGATGACAATATGAGCAAGTTGAATAACAAAGTTTGTGCTATGTTCTCGAGTTTTTATTTGGAAAGAAAAAAAGAGAAGGGGAGAGAAATTAAAAAATAATCATGTTCTTAAGATTTTTTTTTTGGAGAGAAGAGAAGATACGAGGGAAGAAAATTATGCCAATTTCTCCCTCCTAATCTTCTTCAAAATTAAGATGATTCAGAGAGAAGTAAAACTTTAGGCTTAATTTTGTTTCTTCTCTTCTCTTTTCTTTGTGACTTTGGAATACAAAACTAAAAATCGGATTTTTTCCTTCTCATATTCTTTTCTCTCTTTTATCTTCTCCATTTCTTTTCTTTTTGCTTTACACTCGAGAACATATTGTTAGTCAAAATGTGTAAGAATCATAGAATAGATGCATAGTATTCAACTTACACATTTTTGTGCTACTTTCATATTGTGTATTATCTAAATTCTAACGATTTTAAGTTTATCTATCAAGGAATTAGAATGGTCACAATTTTGAATAAATATTTAACAGAATTTTATTCCACACCCCAACAAAACTGAACAGCACATCACCACATCCAACTAGTGGACCCAACTAAAACCCACAACCAATGAAACACCTCATATAGATTTCCATCAATAAGTGAGTACAAGTGTACAAACTACAACCTACACACGTCTTAACATACTGTCACAAAGTAGTAAAAATATAAAATCCAGAAAAATAAAATAAAAAAAACTATCAACATATTTTTCCAAGCCACAAACTATATGTGGCTCTAGACAATCTCCAAACAAATGGTTCCAAATTTTACACCAAAACACATCTCTTCACAAACACACAAATAAACATACACGTTCTCACTAAGCAAAATCTCATCACATCTCTTGCTAGCTAGCTTCATGGCAACTTCATCATCACTAAGTGCAACTACAGGTTTTGCTTCATCTTTTCATGGAACTTGGGGGACTAGTATACTTGGAGATGATCATGCTACCATGGTGTCCATGACTAAACCTTCAAGGGTTCGAGTTGGGAAGCCGTTAAAGTCCGGGCCAATGATGGGAAATGTTAATGAAGGAAAAGGGGTGTTCGCGCCTTTAGTTGTTATTACAAGGAATATTGTTGGAAAGAAAAGGTTTAATCAGCTTAGAGGGAAAGCTATTGCTTTGCATTCACAGGTATATATCCTTATCTTAACTAAGACTTGCTATAATTAGCAAGTTTTTTTTTTTTTTTTTTTTTTTTTTTTTTTTTTTTTTTTTTTTTTTTGTGCGCGCGCGCGCGCGCATGTGTGTGATAGCACTTTAGAACTGCTTAGTTATTATTGTGTGTGATAGCACTTTGAGGTTGTGATAATCTATAGACAATCAATTGTATGAGTTATTAGAAAGACAATTTGGTTTTTTTAGGATTCACATGTAAAATATCCCCTAAATAATCATAAATCTTGCACTTAATCCTGTTAGATGATTGGATTATTATTGGGCCGAACCTACAATAATCTCTAGATAATCATAATCAGTTTTGTTATGGTTTGTACAAGGGTAAACGGATAAGTTTTTCCCTGTTTAGGTTACCCAAAGAGGGGGTGAGTTCTTGACTCAGATGTATACGGACTAACGGGGGAATCCCAATAGGCCTAACCTCTTGTGAGGACATTAGGGTGCGTTACCACTAGGCCACCTTGGTGATGGTTTTTGTTACAATTAGTCTAGAAAATTTATCCAAAACTGACTATATAAAAAGTTCAGCATACCCAAATATTGGAACTGATCTACTGACTCAGGTTTAGTATATCCAAACACTAGACACCAATTCAACTCATCACTTGAAGTATACCTAAGCACTTGAAGCTAAGTTTCTACAACTTGAAAATGCAAATTTATGAGATACTCAGCTCGCTTACAAAACGCAATGTCAAACACCCCTGACATCATTTTGCAACCTAGAGGGAATAATGAAATTAGCCTTATTAAAAATCTGGTCGAACACGTACACATTGTGCGATAAGGAATCCTTGATACTGGTAATCTATAACAAGCCAGCAATGTAACTTCGATTTATAACATCATAATTTTCAGGTAATCACAGAGTTCTGCAAATCGATAGGGGCAGATGCAAAACAACGACAAGGGCTAATTCGTTTGGCAAAGAAGAACGGTGAAAGACTCGGATTTTTAGCTTAGTAGTGAAATTTTCAGAACCAAGATTCTAAGTTAGATGAGGAAGTTGAACTTTACATCCATAGTATGTATTGAGAACTTCCAGATGTAAATACTTTCCTCATCTGGTACCGATCAAACATATAAATCAAATTCATGTATCTTCAACAACCAATATTCACTTTATATCTTAATGTAGCTTTAACACATTGTTTGGTCAATATATATTAAATCAACTTTATCGAAGTCATACAGCTAGCAGTAGTGTGTTAAAATCCTAACGAGGGTGTGCGGCTATCTGATGTTGTGCCTGAAGTATGTCTATCAGTTTTTACATGAAAATGTGTTAAATGGCCGGTAACGTTCGATATAATGCATAAATGATATAATACAAAGAATAACCGAAAACTAGTATAAATCCTAAGTGTAGTAATCTATTTCGTTTGTGCATATTTAGCAAGAACAAGGGTACAGTTGATCCGGGGACTAAATCATAGTGTATTATATGCATTTTACGTGTTTGTGTTGATGAGATTCATTGGCAAGAACATCAACTACGGTGTATCTAAATGCGATGGGATTTGGTGTTCATCGATACTAACTTTGGCTCAGTCTCACGGTGGCATGTGCCTATGAATATATTCCACAAATGTGCCTATGAATATAACGGTAAAGCTAGTTAACAAAACTGTGTCACGTTTGATTACAGACTTACAGTCTGCTCTCGATTTGCTAGTCTGTCAAAACTTTAGCGGTTTTCTATTATCACTTATCAGTAGACTGTCCTACAGGAGTAGTAACAGATATATGCATTCTTACGCAAATCTTGATTCATCTTCTAAATATACCAACTATATTTTACAATGTGGGTAATAATATATAGGCATTAGTCTAATTTTTTTTTTTATTATTATTATTATTATTATTATTATTATTATTATTATTATTATTATTATTATTATTATTATTATTATTTATTTTTATTTATTTATTTATTTTTTTTTGTGTGTACATGTGTGAGCAAGAATTTTAGAAATTGCTAAAGTTATTACGGTATATGACATGGGATACTAAGATGTAACAATAACAAAATGGACAAAATGAGATAGGGGCTGGATGTGCTTTTGTTGTTTAAAGTATTAGTACTAATAGCCAAGATAATCAATTGTGTTGTTTTTGGAGAATTTTGATTTTCTTAAAGATTTACAGGTGAAATTCCCCCTAAATAATCATAATATAGCACTTAATCATAAGCTAATTATTCAAAACTTATTATTTGACCCTAAGTGGTCGAACTTATTTGAGTGTTTCGAAATTATCTTCATGCAAGTATTCTTTCAGATGGTATGATTTAAAAGCAAAATGATCCCTAGATAATTATAACCAGTTTTGTTACGGTTTGTACAAGGGTAAACGGATAAGTTTTTCCCTGTTTAGGTTACCCAGAGAGGGGGTACGGTGAGTTCTTGACTCAGATGTATACGGACTAACGGGGGAATCCCAATAGGCCTAACCTCTTGTGAGGACATTAGGGTGCGTTACCACTAGGCCACCTTGCTGATGGTTTTTATTACAATTAGTCTAGAAAATTTATCCAAAACTGACTATATAAAAAGTTCAGCATACCCAAATATTGGAACTGATCTACTGACTCAGGTTTAGTATATCCAAACACTAGACACCAATTCAACTCATCACTTGAAGTCTTGAAGTATACCTAAGCACTAGAAGCTAAGTTTCTACAACTTGAAAATGCAAATTATGAGATACACAGCTCGCTTACAAAACGCAATGTCAAACACCCCTGACATCATTTTGCAACCTAGAGGGAATAATGAAATTAGCCTTATTAACAATCTGGTCGAACACGTACACATTGTGCGATAAGGAATCCTTGATACTGGTAATCTATAACAAGCCAGCAATGTAACTTCGATTTATAACATCATAATTTTCAGGTAATCACAGAGTTCTGCAAATCGATAGGGGCAGATGCAAAACAACGACAAGGGCTAATTCGTTTGGCAAAGAAGAACGGTGAAAGACTCGGATTTTTAGCTTAGTAGTGAAATTTTCAGAACCAAGATTCTAAGTTAGATGAGGAAGTTGAACTTTACATCCATAGTATGTATTGAGAACTTCCAGATGTAAATACTTTCCTCATCTGGTACCGATCAAACATATAAATCAAATTCATGTATCTTCAACAACCAATATTCACTTTATATCTTAATGTAGCTTTAACACATTGTTTGGTCAATATATATTAAATCAACTTTATCGAAGCCATACAGCTAGCTAGCTAATGTTGTGCCTGAAGTATGTCTATCAGTTTTTACATGAAAATGTGTTAAATGGGAACGTTCGATATAATGCATAAATGATATAATACAAAGAATAACCGAAAACTAGTATAAATCCTAAGTGTGGTAATCTATTTCGTTTGTGCATATTTAGCAAGAACAAGGGTACAGTTGATCCGGGGACTAAATCATAGTGTATTATATGCATTTTACGTGTTTGTGTTGATGAGATTCATTGGCAAGAACATCAACTACGGTGTATCTAAATGCGATGGGATTTGGTGTTCATCGATACTAACTTTGGCTCAGTCTCACGGTGGCATGTGCCTATGAATATATTCCACAAATGTGCCTATGAATATAACGGTAAAGCTAGTTAACAAAACTGTGTCACGTTTGATTACAGACTTACAGTCTGCTCTCGATTTGGTAGTCTGTCAAAACTTTAGCGGTTTTCTATTATCACTTATCAGTAGACTGTCCTACAGGAGTAGTAACAGATATATGCATTCTTACGCAAATCTTGATTCATCTTCTAAATATACCAACTATATTTTACAATGTGGGTAATAATATATAGGCATTAGTCTCCCAGTACTGAGTGTTTCATCAATCAAAATGTTGCGGGTTCAAATCTCATAATAGGCTTCTAAGTCTTTATCTCGACCCTACAAAAGGAAAAAAGAGCGAAATAAGAAAGCACGGTTGTTGTTCAAATAAGGGGAAGTCATGAGTCATGACCCCATTATCGTATTTGTTTCAAAGCTATAAAAATCTTCAAGTCCATAACAATTAGTACATCTTTAGTAACTGTAATGGGTGTTTGTCTGAGCTTATTGAAAAACTGATAATCTTATAAACTTATTCTTTTGGGCTTATAAGCTTATATCCACTTTAGCTTATTTATTTTATAAGCTTAAGCTCAAGTGAATAAGTTTGTACGTCCTTAAAATTTAAGCTTATACCAGTCTATCAAATAAGCTTAGATGAACAACATTGTTTCTTACTTTTTGACTTTTTGAGGTTTCTTACTTTTTTCGGGCTATAAACTATTAGTAGGCCCATTACTTTCAAACTATATAGCCCAACCACATTTACACAACCCATTTCACAAGTAGTAGTAGTAGATACATGTTTACAAAACGTAACGGACGTGCCACATGGAAGGACACATGGAACCTTATGCAAGTGACTAAGCATTTTACCTACACCTCAAAGCGGTGAGAACCACTTTAATACAAGAAAAAAACATCACGCAAACACAGCAACAACATTAACAAAAACAAAACACATACATAGTTAAGAAAAACAAGAGAAAAAAGATGTCGTCAAAGGTGATGGGAGGACATGGTGATGAAGGAAATGCATTGAGTACAGAAGCTGAGTGTCAACCTGTGACTTATGAGAGACATGTTCGTAACGATTTGGAGACTCATCTTCCTAAACCTTGTATGTTTATTTAATTATTTAGTACTTTATCAATGCATATATATGTACATGTCCTTTTGATGATGAATTGATGATTTCGTGCATGCATGAGATGATGAGAACACACAGATTGAACCGAACTATAATATCCTTAACTTGTTAGGGTTTTTGCTTAAGCTTATTTGTTTGTTCATAACTTATTTGATAGTAGTATTTTGTGCTACTTCACTTTAGCAAAAAAAAGTTATAAATAAATAAATTTGTAGTTCAAATATTGTAGTTTTATGATAAAAGAATTATTTGCGTAACCTTCCCCCAAAAAATTTGTGCAACATTCTTCCGAGAATCTTAGATTGTCGGCTTAAATTTTATAAGTTTAATTTTTGACTTTTGAGCTTATTATACGTTAAATATGAAAAATAAGCCCGTAAATGAAATATACGGATAAACTCATGAGCCAAAAAATAAGCTTAAACGAACATCCCCTTCAATAATAATACTCCGTACCAAATTAAAAAGAGCAATTACCTCCTCTTCACAAAAAAGAGAAGCCATTGCTCTTTTTTTGTTAGTATATATATATCCATAAGTCAGTTATGATATTTTATGAAAGTATGATATGATATGGTGGTACCATGAATGTAAGTGGTTTTTTATGATAGAGTTAGTGTACGTGTGCATGTTTACTTCATCCTGAATATTAAAAGTACTATTTGATATATATATATATATATACAAAAAACATAAAGTGTTCATGTTTGTTCATTTCATTAAAAAAAAATAATAATAAAAAAACCGAACATGAGACTAGTGCTCAAGCAGATTGGTATAAGTTTGAGTACAATTATATGAACCATTTGGTGATGATTTCGTACTGGATTACATTTTAGACTTGGCCAGAGGAACCGTAGCTCCAGATACGGAGCATCCAAATGGGACAGTAGGGCACAGGCACCATGGCATGACAGTCCTTCAGCAACATGTTGCTTTCTTTGATCAAAATGGTGACGGAATAGTTTACCCATGGGAGACCTATTCTGGTGAGCTAGCTTTAAGTACCTTAGAATTTTAAATGATATGTTCCTTTCAGATTTAAGAGAATTTCTACTTCGGTTCTGCGCATATATGTCAACTATAGACTATCTTTCTTTGGCTACAAATTCGAGATTAAGATTTTGATTGATTATAAAACTGTCACATTCATGGGATGATTGTTCTTTAGCAACAATCTTCTTAGAATGCTTATTAGCTATAAACCCGAGTAATTAATCGACCTTTTGATATCTATGTTTGATGTTTTACATCATGATGTCTTTTTCTTTTGTGGCGTCAAGTATTAAAGGTATTTATTTATCGAGTGTAACAATATGTAATCCACATACTGTGTAGGAATGCGTCAAGTGGGGTTCAACATTGTGATATCTGCGCTGGCTGCTCTTGTTATCAATATGGGGATGAGCTATCCCACCCTCCCTGTACGATTGTCCTCTGATTATAAGCTAAGTGCATACTACCTACAATATTAGCCGTTATATTAGTTGATGTGTTTACGTGAATGTTGTAGGGGTGGATTCCTTCGCCTTTCTTCCCTGTGTACATCTACAACATACACAAGGTGAAACATGGAAGCGACACTTGGACTTACGATACTGAAGGAAGGTATGTTAACGTTCTAATCTGCCTAAATAAGCTTCATGTCTTTGTTGCTACTTTTTCTTTTGACACTAGGGCATTTGAATTTGTAGATACATGCCAGTGAACTTTGAGAACATATTTAGCAAGTATGCTAAAACAGTGCCAGATAAGCTTACACTTGGAGAGATTTGGAACATGACTGAAGGGAATCGAGTAGCGTTTGATCCTTTTGGATGGTTAGTTCAAACAATCCATTGTTCAGCTAGAATTTAGGTTCTTATTTGCTGGTGGACATTACAAAAAATTAATGAGTGCTTTTTGTTGATTGGTGTCTTGGATCCGAATTCTGCTAGCATCTTATTAATTGTGATGTTCCGGGGTATTTGTAATTTTGCATTTACTGGTTATTAGTTTCTTGCTGCCAAGTTGATGTATCTATCCTAAGGTGTTGACCTAAGTGTCTCTATGGTTGTGATACAGGATTGCCGCTAAATTGGAATGGGCGATTTTGTATGCTCTTGCCAAGGACGAGGAAGGTATGTTGTCAAAGGAGGCGGTTAGGCGTTGCTATGATGGAAGCTTGTTCGAGTATTGTGCCAAGATGCATAGGATGTCGCATGAGAAGATGTATTGAACGTGGTAATGCTGTTAAAAACTATGTGCCATGTTAATTATGTAAAGTTTGTCACTTGAGTCGACGTAATTGTAAGTTCTTTGTTTTGAGAACATGGTTGTGTTAAGAGTTAATAAGAGTGCAAGATCGAGAGACGTTGCCTCTGTTTGGATTAAGGACTTTTTTGTTTTGTCGATAGCATGTCCTGTATGTTTTTCTTTGGGTTATACTTCTAATTTTTATGCACCTACCAAAGACCTTCGTCAATTTGAACCTATGTTGTTGGAAAATGTTCTGCAAAAATGATTATTTGCAAACTTTTGACACTATTTAATCATTTGCAAACTTTGGACATTACATGTATACGTATACCGTATACGTATGCATTCCTTAGTGGGTTTGCGTTCCTCTTGCACTGAGTTTCGCAATGAGGTAAAGTGTGTTTCAAAATAAAGTTAATGAGATATCGTGTCTCAAAGTGTGTCTCAAAGTGAGACATTTGCAGCACAAAATTTGAAATTTTTTTGCATCCTACATCGTTAGTTAAGGAAATGTGGAGGTGTCAAATTTTGCATCCTACATCCCTTAGTAAAGGAAATGTGGAGGTGTTTTGAAGTGAGTTTCGCAACGAGGTAAAGTGTGTTTAAAATAGAGTTAATGAGATATCGTGTCTTAAAGTGAGACACTTGCAACACAAAATATGAAAAAATATTGCATCCTAGATCCGCTTAATTAGTAAAGGAAATGTGGAGGTGTTTATATAGAAGTCTTGATATCAATCATTGCATTGTTGGTTTTCACTCCAACACCTATGTACGCTGGCGCAAAGGATGCAGATTTCGGTTTTCTGGGTCAATGGGTTGCAAGCTTGTGAGCTTAAGCGAGCCCGTGCAACTTGTGAACACGAATGCAGCTTTGAATATTCGCCTAAATGTGAATTTTTTTGTTGTAGGTTCGGGTTTCTTTTTCTTCGGTTTATATAAATCTATTTTAGGAATAAATTTAAAACTTAGCTTACCCTCATTCGGTTTTGATCATCCTAAAACGCTACTCCATAGGAACGAATTTCCAGCATCTCCTCGATCAAAAGCACACCTACCATTTCATGAAATCTAAGGCAAGTTTGTCACGTGCGGTACATATGCTTTGGCCGTTGTACCCTGGAAAACAGACGACAAATCTGTTTTAAGAAAATCGTGTTAAACATGAGCCTCATGCCTCAACTTTTCTATCGCTTTCTTTTAATTATTTTGTCTATATTTAATTTCTGTTATTTAATGAGGATTTATGAACCCCACGCATTACAACGGATTATTTGGGATAAAATTTTTAAGTGGTGGTAAAATCCCCATATTTAATAACATTATTTTTTATATGTTTTTTTTCACATAATCGGTATTATTGATTCGTTTTTAAATGTAGTTATTAAAAAGTAACTAATTATTATTTGGTTTGTTACATGTTTAAAGTTATTCTAAACAAAAATAAATATATATAGAGGTGAACGTTCTGTACATAAATTGTAACTAGACGAATACCCGTACATAGCAACGGGAGTTTATAGCGGCAAATAGTTTTAGTGATGAAAAAAAGTTTATGGGTTATAAACGGAAAATAATAAAAGTTTGAGAATTTAGGAATTAAACATAATGTTTTGAAACCCGGGTGGTTCAATCGGTAGAACCGTTTTGGTAAAAAATAGGTCAATTTAAACCGGGTCAACCCGACAGATTGGGTCGAAAACGGGTCAAATTAAGCCGGGTCAACCCGCTGAGTTTGAAATGTTCCAGGCAAGGTTGCAAAAATCATGAATCGGTAGCCAGGCGGTCGACCCCCCTGTAGCTTGTAATCGGTCTAGGCGGGATTAATTGGTGATTAATCGGTTTGTCATTTTCGACAATTTTTCTGTATTTCCGGCAAGTTTTAGGTATTTCTGGCAAATTTTAGGTATTAATGGCAACATTTTTCGTAAAAAAACATCTTGAAATAGATATAAACAACAAGTATAACTTATTAAACCATTTTATGGTGAGTTTTGGGAATTTCTAGCAAGGTTTGAAGGTTTCGGACAAGCTTGACCACCGTTGACCGTCATTAACCGTCGTTGACCACGGTTGACTGAGTTATTTGACCGATTTACACAAATCGGCAAGGTTGGTAACCTTGTAGCACCTAATCGGTGATTAATCGGCCTTGTAGGCCTTGTTTTGCAACACTGGTTCCAGGTCAACCCGGTTTTCGATGTGTATTAATAGTTTACTTTTGAAAAATATCATTGCCATCATACAGCCTTTCATTACCAAATTTATCACTTTCACATTACTCATTTTTAAGTTTTTTTTGTTTATTTGCATTAAATTATAATAGTTTCTCTTATTTGTTTAGATTTAAAGTTTTCAACATTTCATATTGCTTGATTTTTCACTTTTTCACATTGATCATTTTTCTTTTATATGTAGTACTAGCAGGATACCTGCGCGATGCGGCAGCGGGTATCCTGTAATAAAATTTGCGGCGATGAATATCTTTCAATTTTATGTTTTTCGTTACAACAACTTTATAGATTGTGAGAATTTTATATTTGAGTAACTATAACCATGCTGGTATTTTAAGTTGTGTATGTTATGTTTTTATGCTCGTGTTTTAAGGGGGTATTTGGGATTGCTTATTGAAAACAGATTATGAGTTTTGAAATCGCATAATCAGATGATCAACTGTTACAAAACGTGATTATAAAACATAATGTTTGGATTTGATTATGCTGTTTGATATCGCAATAATCAGATAATCAGTTTTCAATGTGTTTGACAAATCAGATTAATAAATAACTTACCTTGTAAATTAAAAAAAATGACATTATTATATATTATTGAATTAATCAAACTTAACCTTCTATAACTAAACTTCTAAAGCATAAATTTATTTTATACATATAGTTCATAAAAGAAATTACAGTGAGTTATATTTTTATTACTTAATGGG
Organism: Artemisia annua; assembly: GCA_014162995.1. Classification (NCBI taxonomy): domain Eukaryota; kingdom Viridiplantae; phylum Streptophyta; class Magnoliopsida; order Asterales; family Asteraceae; genus Artemisia; species Artemisia annua. The sequence continues at coordinate 161,464 of LBNU01018343.1, read as the reverse complement.
CTTTAAAACAGACCTATAGAAATCAAGGTTGTAAAAATCGCTAGGCGCTAGCTGGGTGGTTGGGTGGCGCCTAACGATTAATTGGTTAGGCGGCGATTAATCGAGGATTAATCGGATTGAATTTTTTATATATAAATTATAAGTTTTTGAAATTATATATATAAATTATAAGTCCTTGGTCCAACCCAATGCATCTTATTTTGTAAGTGCATCTGAAATGTGCGGCTGTGGTTACTTTTCATTCTTCTCATTCTACTTTAATTTCTCATTTGATCCAAACAAAATGCTTCAAAATACTTTAAGGTTAAAAGTTTAAAACCAAAATTTTTGGATTTTTTATATATAAATTATAAGTTTTTGAAATTTGAATCACTGTATTAACGCTCAAAACCAGAATTTTTGTTTTTAATCCTAAAATTCTTCCCTTTACAAGCTTTACTTCAAAATTTGGAGCAACACTTAGATACCAAAAAAAGTTCGGACAGTCCTTGGTCCAACCCAATGGTATATCACAAACCAATTGATAAAAAGCCCAAATAAAAAAAAACACGAACATTAGACACCATTGCTCAAGCAGATTGGTATAAGTTTGATGTACAATTATATGAACCATTTGGTGATGATTGCGTACTGGATTACTTTTTAGACTTGGCCAGAGGAACCGTAGCTCCGGATACGGAGCATCCAAATGGGACAGTAGGGCACAGGCACCATGGCATGACAGTCCTTCAGCAACATATTGCTTTCTTTGATCAAAATGGTGACGGAATAGTTTACCCATGGGAGACCTATTCTGGTGAGCTAGCTTCAAGTATCTTAGAATTTTAAATGATATGTTCCTTTCAGATTTAAGAAAATCTCTATGGTTCTGCACATATATGTTAACTATAGACTATCGTTCTTACGGCTACAAATTCGAGATTAAGATTTTGACTGATTATAAAATTGAACTGTCTTTAGCAACAATGTTCTTAGAATGCTTATTAGCTATAATCCTGAGTAATTAATCTACCTTTTGATATTTATATTTGATGTTTTACATCATGATGTCTTTCTTTTGTGGCGTCAAGCATTAAAGGTATTTATGTACCAGAGTGTAACAATATGTAATCCACATACCGTGTAGGAATGCGTCAATTGGGGTTCAACATGATCATATCCGCGCTGGCTGCTCTTGTTATCAATATGGGGATGAGCTATCCCACCCTTCCTGTAAGACTGTCCTCTGATTATAAGCTAAGTGCATACTACCTACAACATTAGCCGTTATATTAGTTGATGTGTTTACATGAATGTTCTAGGGGTGGATTCCTTCGCCTTTCTTCCCTGTGTACATCTACAACATACACAAGGCGAAACATGGAAGTGACACTTGGACTTACGATACTGAAGGAAGGTATGTTAACGTTCTAATCTGCCTAAATAAGCTTCATATCTTTGTGGCTATGTTTTCTTTTGACACTTGGGCATTTAAATTTGTAGATACATGCCAGTGAACTTCGAGAACATATTTAGCAAATATGCTAAAACAGTGCCGGATAAGCTTACACTTGGAGAGATTTGGAACATGACTGAAGGGAACCGAGTAGCGTTTGATCCTTTTGGATGGTTAGTTCAAACAATCCCTTGATCAGCTAGAATTTAGGTTCTTATTTGCTGGTGGACATTACCAAAAATCAATGAGTGTTTTTTGTTGATTGGTGTCTTGGATCCGAATTCTACTAGCATCTTATTGTGATGTTCCGGAATATTTTTAATTTTTCATTTACTGGTTATTAGTTTCTTGCTGGCAAGTTGATGTATATGGTGTTAACCTAAGTGTCTCATGGTTGTGATACAGGGTTGCCGCTAAATTGGAATGGGCGATTTTGTATGCTCTTGCCAAGGACGAGGAAGGTATGTTGTCAAAGGAGGCGGTTAGGCGTTGTTATGATGGAAGCTTGTTCGAGTATTGTGCCAAGATGCATAGGATGGCGCATGAGAAGATGTATTGAACGCACTAATGCTGTTAAAAACTATATGTGCCATATTAATTATGTAAAGTTTGTCACTTGAGTCGACGTAATTGTAAGTTCTTTGTTTTGAGAACATGGTTGTGTTAAGAGTTAATAAGAGTGCAAGATCGAGAGACGTTGCCTCTGTTTGGATTAAGGACTTTTTTTTTTTGTCGATAGCATGTCCTGTTTGTTTTTCTTTGGGTTATACTTCTAATTTTTATGCACCTACCAAAGACCTTCGTCAATTTGAACATATGTTGTTGGAAAATGTTCTGCAAAAATGATTATTGCAAACTTTTGACACTATTTAATCATTTGCAAACTTTGGACATTACATGTATACGTATACCGTATACGTATGCATTCCTTAATGGGTTTGCGTTCCTCTTGCACTGAGTTTCGCAATGAGGTAAAGTGTGTTTCAAAATAAAGTTAATGAGATATCGTGTCTCAAATGTGTCTCAAATGTGTCTCAAAGTGAGACACTTGCAGCACAAAATTTGAAATTTTTTTGCGTCCTACATTGTTAGTAAAGGAAATGTGGAGGTGTCAAATTTTGCATCCTACATCCCTTAGTAAAGGAAATGTGGAGGTGTTTTGAAGTGAGTTTCGCAACGAGGTAAAGTGTGTTTAAAATAGAGTTAATTAGTAAAGGAAATGTGAAAAAATCTGAAAAAATCTGAAAAAATATTGCATCCTAGATCTGCTTAATTAGTAAAGGAAATGTGGAGGTGTTTATATAGAAGTCTTGATATCAATCATTGCATTGTTGGTTTTCACTCCAACACCTATGTACGCTGGCGCAAAGGATGCAGATTTCGGTTTTCTGGGTCAATGGGTTGCAAGCTTGTGAGCTTAAGCGAGCCCGTGCAACTTGTGAACACGAATGCAGCTTTGAATATTCGCCTAAATGTGAATTTTTTTGTTGTAGGTTCGGGTTTCTTTTTCTTCGGTTTATATAAATCTATTTTAGGAATAAATTTAAAACTTAGCTTATCCTCATTCGGTTTTGATCATCCTAAAACGCCACTCCATAGGAACAAATTTCCAGCATTTTTCGATCAAAAGCACACCTACCATTTCATGAAATCTAAGGCAAGTTTGTCACGTGCGGTACATATGCTTTGGCCGTTGTACCCCGGAAAACAGACGACAAATCTGTTTTAAGAAAATCGTGTTAAACATGAGCCTCATGCCTCAACTTTTCTATCGCTTTCTTTTAATTATTTTGTCTATATTTAATTTCTGTTATTTATTTACTGGTATACTTCTTTATTGTAATATGAGTTTATTTATAAAAAGTGTTACGGTTTCGTACAATATGTAACACTTTATTTCTCTATAGGTAACATTCATGTCGCATTCTACTCCCTCATGACGATATCGGGGATGAGCAACGACCCAATTGCAACACCGATAGTTGTTGAGTTGTGGAGACCGACAAGCTCTAGCATAGTGACAAAGGATAGGACTCTATGTAGCCATAGTACGTGTAATAACCCCTACTGTAGGACGCACGCAGAAGATCCAACGATTTATGAAAATCAGTTGGCCAAGTTAAGCCACTAACAAGGCCATGCAATATTCATGCCACCAATATTAATTGTAACGGACGTGCCACATGTGGAAGGACACATGGAACCACTTTAAAGCGGTGAGAACCACTATAATACAAGAAAAAAGCATCTCACAAAAACACAACAGCAACAACGTTAACAAAAACAAAACACATACATAGTTGAGAAAAACAAGAAAAAAAGATGCCTGCAAATGTGATGGGAGGAGGTGGTGGTGAAGGAAATGCATTGAGTACAGAAGCTGAGTGTCAACCTGTGACATATGAGAGACATGTTCGTAACGATTTGGAGACTCATCTTCCTAAACCTTGTATGTTTATTTAATTATTTACTTTATCAATGCATATATATGTACATGTACTTTTGATGCAGATTTAGTGCATGCATGAGATCGATGATGAGAATACACAGATCGATTGAACTAAACTATAAAAGTCCTTTACTTGTATGTATGCATGTCTTTCTATATTGTATAATTATTTACTTTAAATTTGTAGATGTTTTTTTTCCGAATGTTTTGATGATGATTTTGTGCATAAGAATTGACGTGTTGAACCAAACTATAATTATTTTTGGGTTTTGTTAACCACAACCCTATAGGTTGTGGATAAGCATCATCATATATGTGAAATTAGCATTTAATGAACTAATTATTTCCGTATTTATACACATTTAATGATGATAATTATAAAAATTGTTGTTAAACATGGAATGTTTAATATTAATTAATTATTGATTTTTCAGTTATGGTAGGTTAATTGTTGTTAAACATGGAATGTTTAATATTAATTAATTATTGATTTTTCAGTTATGGTAACCTTAATCACAACCCCATGGGTTGTGGTTAACAAAACCCTTTATTTTTTAAAAGAAAGATGTGCAAGGCGAATAGAACTAAAAAAGGAGCAATTACGTGAAATAGTACTCCATTTACATTATTGGAATATATTAGCTACAATTTTTTTTAGCTAATTGGCTACAATTTTGTGCTATAATTATGGTCTCTGATTTTTTTGTGGGTCTCTGATTTTTTTTCCCTGATTCATTGCTTGCATATTTTTTATAAAGGATTATAGCCAATTGACTATAAAAATTGTAGCCAAACTATGCCTTACATTATAAGTGTCCACCTCTCCAAAATATACAAAGTTTTAAAAAATAAACTAAATATACTCACCATAAATCATATTATCTCTACTTACTAAATCATTTTTTGAAATACAAAGTACACACGTATTTTGTGCCATCCAAAGTAGCAATTTGAACAGTCATGGAAGTACTAAATAGGAAAAGAGCAATAACCCCGCTTATTTCAATTTAATTTGAAAAATATGTTCATAACCTTAAATTTAAATTGAAATATAATTTATGAAATATTAACCGAAATTATATAAGCTCATGAGTGGATGTATAAGCTAGTTAACCAAACAAAAACCCCTAAGGAGTGATACACCCACATAAAAACATCCACAAAATCCTTCACAATATGCCGTGTCAGACAGTGATTGGTGGATTATATTATAGTTTCTCTCTCTTCTTTCTGATTAAGCCACTCATTGTCTGACACATCATTTTGTGAGAAGTTTTTGTGGGACTTCTTTTGTGGTTCTATCAAAACTCAAAACCCCTTAGCACGTATGAATCAATTGTGATGTATGAAAAGTAACATACCATGAAAACTTAGAGATACATGCAATATTTGAAAGAACATATATAAATTATGTGTGTTCGTGATATGCACCTCTAGGAGTCACTTAAGTCTCGTTAAAGGGTTGTCAAGCATCTCTAGGAATCACTCAAGATTCATTAAAGGATTGCTACAAAGTTGGGACGAACCGACCCTTGAATGGTAGATATTGTCTGCTTTGACACCTCTGCCTCACGGTTTTGTTCTTTATATAATGCCGATACATTATACTAAAACGTATCCATCAATTTGATCAAGGACTAGTACTTGTACCTTAAATACCCATCATCTCCTTTATTCATTGACGATGTGGGACAAGGCATGTATAAGTTCATCTTTTAATGAGGATTTATGAACCCCACGCATTACAACGGATTATTTGGGATAAAATTTTTAAGTGGTGGTAAAATCCCCATATTTAATAACATTATTTTTTATATGTTTTTTTCACATAATCGGTATTATTGATTCGTTTTTAAATGTAGTTATTAAAAAGTAACTAATTATTATTTGGTTTGTTACATGTGTAAAGTTATTCTAAACAAAAATAAATATATATAGAGGTGAACGTTCTGTACATAAATTGTAACTAGACGAATACCCGTGCATAGCAACGGGAGTTTATAGCGGCAAATAGTTTTAGTGATGAAAAAAAGTTTATGGGTTATAAACGGAAAATAATAAAAGTTTGAGAATTTAGGAATTAAACATAATGTTTTGAAACCCGGTTTGACCCGGGTGGTTCAATCGGTAGAACCGTTCTGGTAAAAAATAGGTCAATTTAAACCGGGTCAACCCGACAGATTGGGTCGAAAACGGGTCAAATTAAGCCGGGTCAACCCGCCGGGTTTGAAATGTTCCAGGTCAACCCTGTTTCCGATGTGTATTAATAGTTTACTTTTGAAAAATATCATTGCCATCATACAGCCTTTCATTACCAAATTTATCACTTTCACATTACTCATTTGTAAGTTTTTTTGGTGTATTTGCATTAAAATTATAATAGTTTCCCTTATTTGTTTAGATTTAAAGTTTTCAACATTTCATATTGCTTGATTTTTCACTTTTTCACATTGATTATTTTTCTTTTATATGTAGTACTAGCAGGATACCCGCGCGATGCGGCGGCGGGTATTCTGTAATAAAATTTGCGGCGATGAATATCTTTCAATTTTATGTTTTTCGTTACAACAACTTTATAGATTGTGAGAATTTTATATTTGAGTAACTATAACCATGCTGGTATTTTAAGTTGTGTATGTTATGTTTTTATGCTCGTGTTTTAAGGGGGTATTTGGGATTGCTTATTGAAAACAGATTATGAGTTTTGAAATCGCATAATCAGATGATCAACTGTTACAAAACGTGATTTTAAAACATAATATTTGGATTTGATTATGCTGTTTGATATCGCAATAATCAGATAATCAGTTTTCAATGTGTTTGACAAATCAGATTAATAAATAACTTACCTTGTAAATTACAAAAAATGACATTATTATATATTATTTAATTAATCAAACTTAACCTTCTATAACTAAACTTCTAAAACATAAATTTATTTTATACATACAGTTTATAAAAGAAATTACAGTGAGTTATATTTTTGTTACTTAATGGGCTTTAAAACACCTATAGAAATCAAGGTTGTAAAAATCGCTAGGCGCTAGCTGGGTGGTTGGGTGGTGCCTAACGATTAATTGGTTAGGCGGCGATTAATCGAGGATTAATTGGATTGAATTTTTTATATATAAATTATAAGTTTTTGAAATTATATATATAAAATAAACGAAATGCTTCAAAATACTTTAAGGTTAAAAGTTTAAAACCAAAATTTTTGGATTTTTATATATAAATTATAAGTTTTTGAAATTTGAATCACTGTATTAATGCTCAAAACCAGAATTTTTGTTTTTAATCCTAAAATTCGTCCCTTTATAATCTTTACTTCAAAATTTGGAGCAACACTTGATACCAAAAATAGTTCGGACAGTCCTTGGTCCAACCCAATGGTATATCACAAACCAATTGATAAAAAGCCAAAATAACAATTAACCTAATCCCTAATGACTCACTATTTAAGACTCAACCCTAAATTCACTCACCTTAAAACACGCCTGCACTCTTTCTTATATGCAATCACACACAAAAACTAAATTAGCTCACACCTAACTCATCTTAATTCTCACAAACGCAGCCAACAAAGTCAAACAATTCGTCCCTGTATATTAAAAATGTATACCGAACTTAAAAATGTATCATAATGTATCATACTTGCCACTTTTTGTTATTGTGTGTACTTGACTTTTTTTTTTTTCTTATTATGTATACCGAACTTTCAAATTTTGATTATTGTATGTATTTTCTGACTATTCAGCCATGTAAAATGATCATTTTAACCTTCGAAATTTGAAAATAGTAAGGATAAAATGGTCATAAAATACAGATAATAGTCAAAATTTGAAAGTTAAAGTTCAGTACACACAATAATAAAAAGTGACGAGTATGATACATTTTCAAGTTATTAACCCTTTACCACATTATCTCTTTTCTGTACATTTTGTTTTTTATATTGACGAAAAAATCTACATGCTATATTGCACCAATTCTAATTGTATTCCACAATTTTATTTTGCATAAAACTGTATAAAATTATCTATTTTTGTTCGAGTGTAAGGTCAATAAGATTACAATAGTTACAAATTGTTTGCTAGTATTAACAAATTGTTATAGATGAAAGCTATATATAAGTTGCTAAACTATTGATACTTTAATTTTGGGACTTTTATAAAACATTCCCTAAAATAACGGAATGCTTATGTGTAGTTGCACCATCCTGAATGCTTAAGCAGATGCATATTAAATTTGATGCACAATTTTATGATGGCGAACCCACGCGGGCACAGAGGCGTGCACGGATATTTAGATTTTGTACATTTTTTGTGCTTGGTAATGATGATGGTCCGTATTTTTCAGACTTGGCTAGGGGAGTGGTAGCTCCGAATACCGAGCATCCAAACGGGACCTTAGGGCACAGGCACAATGACATGACAGTCCTTCAGCAGCATGTTGCTTTCTTTGATCAAAATGGTGACGGAATAATTTACCCATGGGAGGCCTATTCTGGTGAGCTAGCTTTAATTACCTTCGAATTTTAAATGCATGATCCTTTCAGATTTAAGAGAATTTCTACTTAATTAGGTTCTGCACATACATGTTAACAATAGACTGTCGTTCTTTGGCTACAAATTAGAGATTAAGATTTTGACTGATTATTAAACTGTCACATTCATGGGGTGATTGTTCTTTAGCAACAATCTTTTTAGAATGCTTATTAGCTATAAACCCGAGTAATTAATCGTTCTTTTGATATTTATGTTTAATGTTTTACATCATGATGTCTTTTTCTTTTGTGGCGTCAAGTGTTAAAGGTATTTATCTACCGAGTGTAACAATATGTAATCCACATACCGTGTAGGAATGCGTCAACTGGGGTTCAACATTGTGATATCCGCGCTGGTTGCTCTTTTTATGAATATGGGGTTGAGCTATCCCACCCTCCCGGTATGTTTTTCGTTGTCCTCTGATTATAAGCTAAGTACGTACAACGTACCTACAATATTAGCCGTTATATTAGTTGTGTTTTACATGAATGTTGTAGGGGTGGATTCCTTCACCTTTCTTCCCTATGTACATCTACAACATACACAAGGTGAAACATGGAAGTGACAGTTGGACTTACGATACTGAAGGAAGGTATGTTAATGTTCTAATCTGCCTAAATAAGCTTTATGTCTTTGTTGCTACTTTTTCTTTTGACACTCGGGCATTTGAATTTGTAGATACATGCCAGTGAACTTCGAGAACATATTTAGCAAGTATGCTAAAACAGTGCCGGATAAGCTTACACTTGGAGAAGTTTGGAACATGACAGAAGGGAATCGAGTAGCGTTTGATCCTTTTGGATGGTTAGTTCAAAGATCAGCTGTAATTTAGGTTCTTATTTGCTAGTGGACATTACAAAAAACCAATGAGTGCTTTTCGTTGAGTTTAAGTTAGTGTGTCGGATCCGAATTCTGATAGCATCAGATAGTTATGTTATGGAGTATTTTGTAATGTTGCATTTACTGGTTATTAGTTTCTTGCTAGCAAGTTGATATATCTATCCTAAGGTGTTAACCTTAGTGTCTCTCTATGGTTGTGATACAGGGCTGCCGCTAAACTTGAATGGGCGATTTTGTTTGCACTTGCCAAGGACGAGGAAGGTATGCTTTCAAAGGAGGCGGTTAGGCGTTGCTATGATGGAAGCTTGTTTGAGTATTGTGCCAAGATGCATAGGATGGCGCATGAGAAGACGTATTGAACATGGTAATGCTGTTCAAAACTACGTGCCATGCTAATTACGTAAAGTTTGTCACTTGAATCGACGTAATTGTAATTTCTTTGTTTTGAGAACATGGTTGTGTCAAGAGTTAATAAGAGTGCAAGATCGAGAGACGTTGCCTCTCTTTGGATTAAGGACGCTTTTGTTTTGTTTTGTTGATAGTATTTACTGTTTGTTTTTCTGTGAGTTATACTCTAATTTTTTATGCACCTGCCAAAGAAATTCGTCAATTTGAACCCTATTTTTGCGTTCGTCAATTTGAACCTATATTTGTAAATTTATTTCTGTATATATAACATTCATGTCGCATTCTAAATTTCTAATACGTCCCTCATGAGATTCTTGGGGATGTGTAACAACCCAATTGCAACAGCGACAGTTGTGGAGACCGACAAGCTCTAGCATAGTGCAACAAAGGATAGGACTCGTGGAGAAGATCCAACGATTTATGAAAATGTAAGTCTATAAGATTACACGCATGTAATTGCAGTACATATAAGATGTACGCAAGGTAAATTTATATCTAAATTTTGATCGACTTGATCGATTAATTGGGAAGTCTAATTCATGAGGTTTAAAGCATTTCAAATTATACGCATCTATAAATGTATAATTACTTTTGAAATAAGTTTCTACCAACTTTTGTTTCTATAAATCATATTCGACATTCCCATATCCTTCTATTTCCACACGATAAAGATGGGGAAGAATTTTCAAATTATACGCATCTATAAATGTATAATTACTTTTGAAATAAGTTTCTACCAACTTTTGTTTCTATAAATCATATTCGACATTCCCATATCCTTCTATTTCCACACGANTATTTTGAGAACATGGTTGTGTCAAGAGTTAATAAGAGTGCAAGATCGAGAGACGTTGCCTCTCTTTGGATTAAGGACGCTTTTGTTTTGTTTTGTTGATAGTATTTACTGTTTGTTTTTCTGTGAGTTATACTCTAATTTTTTATGCACCTGCCAAAGAAATTCGTCAATTTGAACCCTATTTTTGCGTTCGTCAATTTGAACCTATATCTGTAAATTTATTTCTGTATATATAACATTCATGTCGCATTCTAAATTTCTAATACGTCCCTCATGAGATTCTTGGGGATGTGTAACAACCCAATTGCAACAGCGACAGTTGTGGAGACCGACAAGCTCTAGCATAGTGCAACAAAGTATAGGACTCGTGGAGAAGATCCAACGATTTATGAAAATGTAAGTCTATAAGATTACACGCATGTAATTGCAGTACATATAAGATGTACGCAAGGTAAATTTATATCTAAATTTTGATCGACTTGATCGATTAATTGGGAAGTCTAATTCATGAGGTTTAAAGCATTTCAAATTATACACATCTATAAATGTATAATTACTTTTGAAATAAGTTTCTACCAACTTTTGTTTCTATAAATCATATTCGACATTCCCATATCCTTCTATTTCCACACGATAAAGATGGGGAAGAATGACGGCCCAGTTGTAATGGCCACAGTGGCACCAAAGGCACTGGTTACTGCCCAACGACCTGTTAGCACTGACATCGAGCCGTCAATTCCTAAGCCATGTAAGTTATTGTAATTTCAAATTTGATGAATAAAGTTTTTGACTCGACTTTGTATCTGTTATTCCAAAGACACGGCTAGAGCTATGGCTGCACCAGCTATGGGACATCCTGATGGCACATCACAAACATGATGCTCGAGAGATGAGTGTGCTCTAACAGGATGTCGCATTCTTTGATCAAGACAACAATGGCATTGTGTATCCTTGAGAGACTTACAGAGGTGAATACTATACAAAATTTATCAACAAGTATTTTGACATTCAAAATTTTTGCTTTAATTATAAAGAAGACTGCTTCGACCAACCATGTTCCAAATTTCGCGTAAATTTCTATGTTGGATTTGCACATAAGTGTTGGTTTTAATCCCAATAATCATGTTAATAATAATATAAACACTTAAACATAAACAATGTGATAAAACAGTATTTTTAGTACATAAAAGGTATTTATTGAACATTTGCATACTATAAGTACTAAAACAATATATTTTGATATATATGGACTAAAATGGTAATTTTTCAAAGTTAAAGGATTAAATGTGTAAATATTCATACAAGGGTGTCAAAACTGCCATAATTACGACTTAAGGTCAGAAATGAAATATTTATGAAGCTAAAATGTTATTTTTGTAACATATAAGTAAAAAATGTAAATATATATAAGTTAAAGGACTAAAGTTGTCATTTCCATAAACTTGTGTCAAAATTGTTATTTTGATAAATAGAAGGACCAAAATTGACTATTTGGAAACCAATAAGAATAACTTACCTTATTTGATATTTTAAGACATAAATGTCATTTTACTAAAATTAAAGGACCAAAAGTGTAACACATTTACAAACTTATTTCAAAAGTTGTCATTTTGATAACCACAGGGTAAAAAGGTAAATATTTGCAAATTATTGATGATAAAGTCACATTCAACATGTTGAGCCAAAACTGTCATTTTGTCAAAGTACAGGGACTAAAATGTAAATTTTCACTATTTAGGACTGAAATGTAAATGTCTGAAAACTTGAAAGTCCATTGAGTAACTTTAATAAAAACACTGAGCTAACACACAACTAGAACACACAACATTTTGTATATAATAATAGCCTGGTGCTTTACGCATTTCAGGCATATGAAATCTCACAATAAATAACAGACCAATATAACTAGCACAACTTTAATAATTACTACTCATAATTTACATCATCCAAAAACCCCAGGAATCTGAGATTTTCCCCATATTATCCAGGTTGCGTGTTGAAGCCGTTCCCAAGTTGCATATAATATCATACATTTTTCTACACATATACCCAACTAAGGTGAGTTCATAGTTCCACTTTTATACATTTTACAAACTCGTAGGGAGATATATGCTACAAATAGAACACAAGTATTTTTATGTATGCTATTCCTGAAAGATATTGCATAAGACACACACACACTATTGCCCCTATAAAAGCCCCTCTTATCATAAACCTTAGTCACTTGCGAGTGAACGCGAATAATTGTGAATAGATCTATTGGAGGTTGACAGCCCATTTGTAGCTAACCGGATAGATAACCATGTGTTAATCAGATAGATAGCTAAATACACATTATTTGAGTTATACTAGGAGAATGGCAAGCTCCTACCCCGAGGGCCCCTATTTTATATTATCCACGTTAATGTTTGAGTTCATGAGGCTTATGCCAATATATATATATATATATGTGTATATATATATATATATATATAT